>JAUZNJ010011647.1:0-17826 GCA_034780135.1 Jordanella pulchra
GCCTCTCTCATCTTTTTAAGTGGGAGAACTTGCACAATTGGTGACTGACTAAATACTTATTTTCCCCACTGTACATCTTGTCTGTCCCTCACCATTAAAATATGGAGCCAAGCTTTTTTCTTTTTTTGTTCCGCTCTGATCCATCTGAATCTGCCCAGGTCAAGATCCGCAATTGCACTTAATATCAAACAGGAAAGAAACAGTCAAAGAAATCTGGTTTGTCAAAGTGAAATAGGGTAACAACTTATTAGTAACTACAAATTAGAGATTAGTTTTCATATATTCCCAAAAAAGAAGACCGTTTAATTCAATAATTGGATGCAAACTATTGATACTTCAAGCATACAAGGATGTTGATAAATGATTTTGATCAAAATGTTTTTATGCTTTTTTTATACTTAAATTTCCTTCAAATCCAGTCACAACTTCCAAGAGCATATCTCACAAGCTAAAGAGCATTATTTTATCACAGGCATGGATGAAGAGATGCTCACTTTGGAAATAGAGTACAAACCAAATTTTGTAGGATCCTGGATGTATTTATTACAAAGACCCACGATGAAAGAAAAAGGTTTGGGCAGAAATTACCAGTCTGCTGGATGCTGGTGGTGGGTTTTAAGTCTGTCAATGGCTTGTTAAATCAAGCTTTCATTACTTTTTATTGTGGTGATGATATTAATCCTCTCATTCGGAATGTTTACACGCCAGTTTTTTAAGTACTTGGTCTTAGTAATAAGATGATATTTAACAAATTTTGTGACGTTTATACAAAACACTTGTTTGAATATATGTATTTGGGTTTATTTTAGTTGTTAAATGTGTATTTCTTATCAGAAAAAGATATCAAGGTGTACCTATATAAAAAGTTTGCTTTTTTCCAGTTTATTTAAATACCAGCTGTTTTTGGTGTCTAAGTGTCATTACAGCCAAAGATTTAATTTGCTTGCTAATTTACCCAGTGTGGCAGTATTAGAGAAGGATTGTTAAAAACTAAAGAACAAGCCAAAAGAACCCTTTAAATTAAATGCAGTGACCTCTTATTTAAGGGATTCCTTTAGTCTCAGTTCACATTGCAGTATAATTGAAACTAGCATCTCACAGCTATTAGAGGAACCGCATCTTCAGGGAGTTCTGTATTGAATTACACCCTTAGCCAAGGTGTTTGTTATCTGAACCCCCTAAATTAATATGCAAACCAAGCACCGACTGAAGCCCGTGTAATTCTGTTTAAATCAAAGTGCTGTCCAGTTCCCTAATTAGACTTTTCTTTAAACACTGGAGGCCCTTTTAAAAAGTAAAAATCTGTTGCTTGGTAAAGTGGAGATAAGAGTCATTCATCACATAGTGCACCTGCAGTTTAAATGTGCTATAATATAAATATAGCCAACTTAAAACAAAGTTTCAATAGGAGTTTTTGATTTTTTTATTTTGCAGATCATAGTGAAAATAACAATTTTTGGAAATGCTTAAGTGATGTACTTCATTTATAGCGTGGATGATTAAAAAATATAAACTAATTAAAATGGTCAATTTTATAAGAACCTGCAGATAAAAGAGAAAATGAAAATTTTTAAATTACTTCAGAGTGGTTGTAGTATTTAGACAGTGTATGAGATTAACCCAAATGTAACAAACAACTGGTCAGAGGACCTGTTCACCACACTATCTATGTGCTGTCGCATATCATTTTCTGTGCATTATTTTGAACTGGTTATAAGGTAAATGGGTATAGGCTTGAGATCCTTTTTTTGTACAGTATCATTGACGTTTGCATTTTTTCTGCATTTTTAAGGTGAGTATTTAACTTCTCTCTTTTTCTCCTGTAACTGCACATGAAACCTTATTGTTTCCAAATAGTTTAATGCTAGCTGGGAATTTTCTCTGTTCTCTTTGGGTGTTTTGTTTATTTTGCCCAGCAGAGCTTGTTATGGCTTTGTTTTTTCCAAGACAAATAAATATTTTACTGGTGTTTATGTATAAAAGAATGTTGCAATGGTCATATTGGTTAAAAAAATAAAACAATTTTAATATTTGGCAAAAATCATCAGCCAATCATTGTTTTGACAACATTTAAAGCAACTTTAAATATTCACTTATAATAAACCCTATGTAGATATTTTTCTGCAACTCCAACAAATAACTGTCAGCACATTATTGCATAGCATTTCTGTTTATCAAGAGTCATAATTTACAATATTGGAAAAATGAATGATCCAAGTAATGATACAACAAGAATATATAGAAAAAGGTGCAAAACAACTTTTTCAGAGAGGAAATAAGTTGGTTGAAATTTTAGTCTGAAAAAAAAAATACTGTATATCAGATATAAATGGATATGAGATTAGTTAATGACCTAAAACTGTAAAGGACAAAATGATACTGGAGAAACAGGACTTGGGCTGTATGAAATCCATGCTGCTATAAAAAAGTAATCGCTTCTACCTATTGTCTAATAGAAAAGTATGACAATACAAAGGTCAATGTGATAGTTTTCACTCAAACAGCTTTAATATTTCTTGTGTTCTACACACCCTTATTTTTATAAATCAGATCCCACATTTGGTTTTCAGTCTAGGTTTGTTTTTGTGCTGCCATTTGTTGTCTTATTTACTTATCTGTCTTATTACCTCCGCCCAGGAGGTTATGTTTTAATCGCCGTTTGTTTGTCAGGCTTTGTCCTACTACCCCCGACGGTTATCCGGATCATCACCGAAATTTAATAATTTGTCAGTGGTTATAACACGCCCCTTCTGTGAAAATTTGAGCAAAATCTGCCTGACATTTTTCAAGTTATTTTGAAAACAGACAAACAAACAAACAAGCTGCTTGGCAGAGGTCTACGCTCTCAGAGTGCTTTTTTAGTTTCTTAAATGTTTTAGCTAGTTTTGTCTTTGCTTTCTCTGGTCATTATTTCTGTAACCTTGGATAGGTCGTCATGTTTTTTTTTTTCTCACTATCCCTGTTTGATCACTTCTCCCTCAGTCGTAGCCATCAGGTAATTATTAGTTTCAGTGCACCTGTAATTCCTCATTTTGTCATTTGAACCTGTTTCCTTTACTATTTAAGGTCTCAGTCAGCTGCAGGTATTCATCAGGTCCTTATTTTATTTTTCTTTCTAATCATCTGCTTACTGTTTCACCTGCCTATCGACTTTATTAAAATCTTTACTCTCACCATATAGCCGTTTAACATCTTTCTGCATTTTACTCCTGATAAGAGATTAGGGACCAAACAGATTTGACTGATGAACAGTACCAGTTGTGTCTGAAGGAATCCAGAAGGAGATACAGGTCCAAAGCGGTACGGAGATGACAGAGAAACCCTACACTCTCCTCTCCTGGTGAAGGAAATAGAGTGCACCTACTCTGGAACCAAACTGGTTCTCGTTGCATTAGGCAGCAGTCCACTATAGGTTCATTGAACCCTCAGACCTTATTTGCTGCTATTTGCTCCACAGCGTAAACAACAAACGTCAGCTCCTGTCTCTCCAGTAAATTCAGATTCAGACATGCCAGCTCTTGCCTCTGCAGCTCATGCCAGATTTTTGATCTGCAGCAAAGTCAACAAGCTATTCCTTGCTGAGCTGGATTGTGTCTGCCCGCCTCCTGCTAAGTTATCCTCTTGCCTAAGGTGCTGCCACCACCCAGAATCCAGCACGCTAGTGGCAGCTGAAGCCTGCATTTCCACAGCTGTGGTATCAAAAGTTGCTGCAGCACCAAATATAAGCATACCAGCAGCTGATGGCCCAAACTCTCCCTTTAAATCTACTGCCAAAAGAGGAAAGACTGAAATAAATAAATTCTTTCATTCCCATTTCATTGCTTCAGGACTCTCTCTCAAAGTGTTTACAGGTGACAGAGAGACTGGAGGCCTGCTTAACATATGAAAATAAGTTTTTCCAGGGGCAGACGACAATGGACTTTTCAAACAGTTTAAGACTGTTATGACCATTGATCATTGCTTAGATAGGGATCCAATCATTTACCATGGCTACTGGTGGCTCGTTTCTGCCTTCAAAAGTCCTCAGAACTTCACAGCCTATTTCTCTGAGAGTCTTCAGGATGCATCGTTTCCTGCCTCTAATGGTCTTCGAGATGTATCCTTTCTGCATCCAAGCATCTTCAGGATGTCACAACATCCAGTCACTGGGCTCAGGAGGATGACGCAGCTTCTGCTTCCATCCGCTTAGTGTCAGGAGTACACCACAGATTCCGATTTTGTAATTGAGTTCTAGGAGGATGCTGCAGTCTCTGCTCTCACTGCTTGGTATCCACAGGATGCTGTAGCTTCTGCCCTTGTCGCTAGGTGCCAGGAGTATGATGCAGCTTCTGCCCTTACTGCTGGGTTTGAGGAGGAGGATACAGCTTATTTTCCAATTGTGGGGGATCGGAAGGATTTCCCAGCTTCTGTTCCTGTTGTGGGGGACCAGCTTGTGTTCTGTCACTTTGCATCAGGTGGACACTGCAGCTTAAGTTTCTGTCACTTTGCATCAGCAATGTTCCATAGGTTCTTCTGATGTTGTTGTTAGGAAGAGGACCACAGCCTCTGCATCTATCATTGTGATTCTAGAGGACGACAGCTGCTGATCTTATTCCGGGGGTCAGCAGGTTGTTTGGACCAAAGTTATCAAGGAATGACAGAAGATCTCGGCTCAAATCATCAGGGATCAAAAGAAAGTATCAATTCAAGACTCTGGGGTTCAACAGGACACTTCAATACAAATCACAGGGGTCAGAAGGAGGTCTGACTCGAGCATCTGGGGTGAGCAGGATGCTTAGACTCAAGTTGTCAAGTCAGTATCCGGATTGAGTCTCCATTAATCACTGAATCCCACTAAGACCTCCTCCAATGCCTCAGACACTCAGGGCTACATTGAGGGTTCCAGCACCCATAACTCCACAGAAACACCTAAGTACTCTCAGTTCCACCAAGACTCCAAGCCCCTGGGGCCCAGTTCCAGTACAAAATACCCTCGTCTCCACCAAGGTTCAAACATTTCTGCATGTTCCAAGTTTTCAGGGCTCCACTGTGGTTCCAATTTCCCTGAACTCCACCACAGTTCAAGTTCCCCTCGCTCCACTGTGGTTTCATGTTCCCGTGGTCACAGTCTGAGTCCGCCAAGCTTTCAGATCCCCTGACTTCTTCCTTTTTTCTTGCAAGGTTGGCTGGAAACTGTCACACACTCCAAGCTCAAAGATTTTCTAAGTGCTTGCCTCTTAGAACTCACCTCAGTCGCCCTATTGGCCCTCTTTGTTGATCTCCTGCTTTTCCTCTTCTCCCGTATCTCTCCTAGGTCTCTGGTCTGCCAACTTCTACCTCCATGTCTTTGTTGACGTCGCCAGCCTCCCAAGTTTCTGCCCAGTCGATATTCTACACTTTGCCTTCACCAGCATGGCCGGCCTCCCTAGTCTCTGCTCAGCCAGCATCTCTGCAAGTCTCCCAGGGCGCTCCATTTTGGGCTTCTAATCCTCCTGCGACAACTTCCAGGTCACCCTCCTGACCTACTTCTTCGCCTGAGACAACCTCCGGGTCACCCTACTGAACTCTTGCCTCATCTGGGACAACCTCCAGGTTGCCCCCCCAACTCTTGCTTCAGCTGGGATAAGTTCTTGGTGCTCCTCCTGAACTTCTACTATTTTCTACCTTTGGATAAAGCAGAAATCTGTTCTGGTGTTGGCCCTCTTGGACTTGCAGTTAGTTTCAGCCTGTGTGATCAGTCAACCTGGATCTTACAGGAAGGAAGATGTCAAGAGTCTTATTCATTGAAGGTAAAGAAATAACTACTTGTTGTAGATATTTGCTGTAAATCAGTAGCCATTATCCACCCTTGTACTACCAGTGTAGCTAACAGCTCGTTTTCTGTGACAAGTTTCCCTGTTTTCCCACTGTATTCCAATGCTGGGCGTTTAATTGAAAAGCTGTGTTCATTTAATGCTTATGAAATCCCCTTCATGATAACTCACAGACTATCAGAAGGACAGTGTGCTCAGCAATGTGCCACTTTGAATCATCAGAGGAGCGAATAGAGTCCAAGCACAGCCAAGGTGTGGATACACATGTTGTTCCAAATATGAAGGACCCTGCCTGACCCGACCTGCTCTTAAGAGTCTGCAGTCATTAATGTAAGAAATATGTCAGATGAGCTTTACAGTATCTTTATAAGCTTAAAAGCTCAAATATCAATCGCAATAAGCATCACATAAGTTGGGTTTTTAATGAAAAAACAAAAGACCGAAACACAAAGATGTATGTTAAGATAGTCATTGCTACTGACCGTATCAGAGCTATGCTTGAGGCTTTGAAATGACCTAAGCAAAATAGTGTATGTATGGCTAAAAAAAGGAAAAGATAAACTGAAGAATGTGGATCTACAGAGCTCTGTTCAGGTGGATAGGACCATAGATGGTTGTGCTCTCAAACAAATTTGGTCTTTCTGGAAATATGAGAAGAATACAACCAAAGTATAATTTGTTTGCAGTTTCTAACAAGAAATGTGAACAATAGACCAAGGATTTGAAAGCTGTAGTTGGACGAGACCAAAGAATGTTAGAAAAGTTTTGATTAGGAAATGTAACAAAAAATAATAGTAGGGAACAATAGTCAACAACAATAGGTATGAGAATAATAACCTGTATAGTCTTAACCAATGTGTTACAGAAACTTTAAACAGAAGCAGAGTGTTTCTATCAGCATGCGAATATTGGAGATTGTAGATGCAGGCCAATATAATCCGATATTAGTATTTTGGCTAATCTCCTGCTAACAATATCCAATATTAATATTGGGTATGGGGACCCCTATTAATTAATCATGAAAAACTATTTAAAGAGCTATCTCAGTAATAAACAGCAGTGCATGTGATTGGGTGATTCGATTCAATTTAGTTTGTTTATATAGTGTCGATTCCCAACACATCTCATCTCATGGCAGTTTACAGAGATAATACAACACTAGATATAATACAGTCAGACTGTTTCAAAGTTTTTGCATCATCTCATTGACTCAACAGCAATCCCTCACTCCGTGAATGATGCGTTCAGTTTAACTTGTGGTGGCTTCTAGTGTCCTTCAGGGATCAGTGTTGCAATCCTACATTGTTTATGATATATAAATGATATACTGTATGTAAGGTTTCAAGTTTATTAAAAATGATTATTCTTGCAGATTATTAAAAAAAATGTTTTGTATTGGGGACAATACCACACTTTTATTAGTGTTTAGAACAATTTGTGTGGAATGGGTTTTTGAATCAAATTGTACTTATGAGTTATTTAGACTGTTTGGGTTGTTTTGTGAGAAAATTTGACTTCCCTATCTAAAATGGGCACCTGGGAGTGACATGACATGAGTCTGCTTAGCTTTACAGCAGTGAACATTAAATATCAATGTTACTTGAGACAACAAAGAGACTTTTAAATGTGTACGACACATAAGATAGACCACAACCCTATAACTATGAGCCTGTTGGATGCCCAAGAGAGCAGAGAGAGACGGAGGGAGAATTAATGGCCAAAGAAGATAGATTGGGTTGTGGTGTGAAAGGAGTTAGTGGAGGCAATTTCAATGCTACAGTTTAGTCCAGAGGCATCCTGTTATTTTTCTGAACCAAAGGCATTCTTAGAGATTTTGCGCAGTGATCTGTTTTCAGAACTTGAAAACAGATCCCAGTGCAAAATCTCTGGTGGTAAGCAATGAGAAACACCAGCTGCCGGTGGGGTAATCTCCGCTGCTTCCTGTTTGCTCTGTGCTGCACTGCCAGAGAAAATAAATCTAGTTTTCTTCCCTTTATTTAAAGTTTCTCCAACATTCATATTCATCCCAATCATAGTTCCCAACCAGCCATCATCAAGTGTGATCTCCTGTTTACTGAGCTGTCTGCTCCAGTAAGATTGGCACTGGGAGCAAGTTTCATTAATTTCAGCATCATTCATTAGAGTTTGTGCAGCCCCTACGAATGCAATATTTGACCATGTTTATGATCAATAAATCCAATCTCAAACTTTCACCAAACTCGTTACTTATTAAATACACATTGCTCTACCTCATAAATACCTACCCTCCACACAGAGCTGAAGCAGGGCCGACAAAGTGACTCACCAACGTGACGTCAAATGATGCAACTTGTTAAAAATAGCAGTTTTTTTTAGAGACACTGCTAAGAAATGTGACTTTTATTGGTACATATATTCCTTTTTCGCAGACAAAACACTCAAAATAACATATGATCCGTAACACAACATTTAGTTCACATTTTGTCAAAAAGTTAACCTGTAATTTGCTCTTTAAGTTCATAGAGTTTCTTAAAATATTTGCAGTAACTACTACAATGATCTTGAAAATTGGCTCACACTGGTCTTGTTCCCCTGCCCCATTGTTAATGGTGTTGGTCTCCCTTCAAAGCTTTGGTATATTTTTGTCTTGTTTTTACCTGTTTTTGGTGTCACCTTCCTGGAAGTCTTGTTCTTGCGTTGATCTTCTATGCCATTGATCTGAGAGTAGTTTTCACCACTCACAGTCTTGGTATACTCAGGTCTTGGCTGCCCCTCACCTAAACACGCTCTGCTACAGGGTTGTTCTCGGTCTTGTCTCCCTTTAAAGTCTAGTCCTTGCCTTGGTCTCTTTTTCCATTGGTCTTGGACTATGTCTCAACAATCTTATAATATTGTAATGCTCCGTTTTTCTCTCTTTCCTTTAAAGTCTTGGTTTTGCCTTGTTCTCCCATGCCACTGGTCTTGGACCCCTCTCACTTGGTACACTCGGTTCTTTACTTCTCCTTCCCTAACCTTTGTGGTCCTGGCGTGCTCTAAGGTTGTTTTTGGTCTCATCTCCCTTCCCTGCAAGGCATTCTACCTCCACACGTCTCTAATATTGAGACCAAGAGAATTTGTTTTAGTCTCTCTCTCTCTCTTTCATTTTATTTTTGACAAAAATGATAAAAAATCAAATATACTACAGCTGCATTTGAAGCTCAGTCCTGCTAGAAAATTACAAAATCATGTATACAAGTGGTGAAGGTAGGGATTTTAATTTCCTGTCATAAGTGCAGACCCCCGAGAGAAACAAACATGCGTATACAGGCTCCAATGTTCCCTTGCTCCCTTCTGACCTGAAGACGGTTGATGAAGGTAAATAACGCTGCTGAATAAATGAAGACCCAGTTTCCCCTGCTGTTTAGGGGACAAGGAACAAAAATGAAGCATTTCTGTGAATCCAAAGCTTAAAAGCTTCAAGGTGTTTGATTCCTTTTTGAAGTAACTGAGCTCATATGCTGCTAAAAAGGTTCACAGCCCCTCACATCTCAGGTCTTAAAGAGTAGGTCCGCACAGGAGAAGAAATGGCTGAATTATTTATTGGGGGAACTATTTCAAATCTCTTTTCAATACTGCAGCTGAGACAGTAAAGGGAAAATATTAAAATTAGCCTTCACTCTTCTTCAGACCTCATTAGCAAGTCAGTCTGGATGTGCAACTGGTGCCCTGATAGAGGACTCAGGGGCTTTATCTCCTCCACTGGTGGGTTTAATTTCTTTAGCACTTCTGAATTAGAGCCATGCAAAACAAACATTGTGAATTAAAACAGCTTCTTTTCACACTGTTGTTCATCTTGTCATTGTTGATGCAGAGGTGGGAAGAAAGCGGCAGTAAATTTGCCTGGCTCTGTGATTTATTGTATAAAGCAGAGCTGGAGAAGTTGATTAACACAAAAACCAGGCTTGCAAATCATTTTTAGAATGAAGCACACATCAGCGCATGAGAGACTTTGCACAAGAGACTCATTTTTTTTCTTTTACTTTGTGCTTTTACACCAACCATTTCAACATTTTCCATTCATGCCATCAATGTATTTTTCCTAATAAGCAATTTATTCATAAATTCATTCATAAGGTCATTTTAAGAGAAAGCTTTTTATTTTGTGGTAAAATCCTAGCTTTTTAAAATAATTTAGAGACTGACAAAGATTTTATCTCTTAAACGAAAACCATTTGACAGAAATACATGTAAATTTTGATAGATAGATAGATAGATAGATAGATAGATAGATAGATAGATAGATAGATAGATAGATAGATAGATAGATAGATAACTTTGATGTTAGTGTCTGTATCGAACCAAATGTATATATAAAAAAAAATAACTACCCATACAAAAAGAAAGTAAGCATAGAGGTGTGAGTTTACCTCGCGCTCTGGTTGCCGGTCGGTTCCCCACGGAGCTGTTGGAGCAGCTCGTGTTATGGTCCATAAGTTCCACGCTGCTGTTCCCCACGCTGATGTTCCCGCAGCCCTCCAGCCCTTCGGGCGCGCTCCCGTTCCCAGCGAGCGCTTCCATCCTCTCAGTCCCGGAGGCCAATTAGCGCTGCTGCATTTACCACACCTGTGAGGACCACTTCAAACCCGCCGCGCTTGAATATGTCTGTCAACGTCGCTTTTTTTCTTCATTACACTCCGCAGGAATTTTAGGTCGCGCTGACAAACTCTAAGCGGAGCTTCTGGATCTAACAGGCCAAACTCAAATGGCTGCAGACGTTAATTGGTGCGAGGCTAAAGTCGCTAAGAAGAACCGGACGGCAGTGAGACAGTGGAGGAATGAGGCTGCGCTGCTACGGGCAACTGTGCAGCTTTCTTCTCTCACACACTCTTATTTGCGCCCTCTCTCTCTCTCTCTCTCTCTCTCTCTCTCTCTCTCTCTCTTGATCCCTCCCTCCCTTCCTGCCTCCCTCGCTTCATTCAACTCATCACAGTTCAGACTAAAGCTGTACATCACCATTTACTGCCTTGCAAAATTATTAAGAGCCATGGAACTTTTTCATTTTTTTTTTCACATTTTGTACAGCCCAACCTCAAACTTCAATATGTTGTATTAAAATTTTATGTGCTGGAACAGAACATGGAGATTCATAATTAAGGTTGGAAGGAAAATAATGTCTATATTAATGTTCTTTATGTTCTGCCCTGCAGAGTCAATGCTTTGTAAAACTGCTTTTTGAAGCAGACTTTTAGGGCAAATCTCTGCATTACTGAATGCATTCATTCATCGTTCTTATAGCCTAAGATTCTTGGACTGGGACAATGACAGACATGCTTCTGAGCACAGTTTTACAACTGATCAGACTAGTTCTCAGACCAATTAAATCTTTCAAAAATTTCTCATTCATTAATCATCTTTTTTGCATTCATTTAATTTATACAAGGAAAACAAAATCCAACAATTTTATTTAAACCCAGCTTGGGTTCCAGATTTTTTGTGGTCTGCGGTTGCTTTTCAGCTTTATCCATTTGTCGATCAGAGCACAAAGTTTGTACACCTGCAGCTCTTATTGTATGTTCACCATCCGTCTGTTTTTCTACATGTGGTTTGTAGTAGTAAAATGGACCAATTATGACTTTCTTTCAATAATGCCTTCTTTTATTTGAACAATCCTGTAGTAAATGCCAGGTTTAGAGAGTCCACATAATCTCTCATCTGAACTGTGGGTCTCTACAACTCATCTTGTACTAGATCATGTAAATTAAACACTTTTTATTTGTATCATTCTTTAAAAAAATCCTTGGATTATAAGCACTACTTTTTAAATGAAAAACAAAAGGTCAATATGCAAAATCCAGAAAGATACTAAATAGGAGTTCAACCAGAATGCTTGTTGCTTAGAGGCAGCAGTTCGAACCAGAATCCATCTGGGTCAACACATGACAAAAAAGCAGAATGGAAATTATCTTTATTAAAGCCACACTTTATTTTGCCAGGAAATTGAGTTTTCATGTGATCTTGGTTCTCCAGATGAGTGATCATTGAAAAAATCTGTGCAGTCGTGCTGCAACACCAAGCAGCTACATCTAGAGACTCAGAGCTTTACATTGAGGGTTCAAACTCCATGGTTGATTTAAAGCAAAACCTTCTTCATAGCTTCTCCTAGATTAGGCCAATAAATGAGTGTCCAGAGACTGCTTTAGCCTAAATAGACTTTATAGTTCACAAAACCCTACAAACATGGAAATTACTCGCAGATGTGGATCATTTCCTGTTTAGTTTTGGACTTATCTGTCCCTACCTTTACTCTTTATTGGATTTTATTTAGAAGAATTGTGTTTTAGAACACACTCTTTAAATCGTAGCACATGCTGTATTCTTTCTTTGTGTTTTACTTACTTAAAATATAGGATATATCAGTTTGATAGTTTATTTACAAAGACATTTAAAGGTTCTAAGAGTTCATTTAGCCCTGAAGGCACACGTATTATCAGATCTTTCAGGATTTCTTTGGGTTCATTTTAGTGCAGGACAGTGATTTGTATCACTTTTTCTCCAACAATGGATGCAGGAAACCAGGAAACATCCTTCGAATCTTCCAGCATGTCCAGTGATGAGAGGGTCAATCAGCAACAATCTAGAAGTTGTTCACAGAGAAGTAACAAGCCTTCTTCCCTAAATTGCCTGGTGATTTAAAGAACAGCATGGCACCCTGGCTACAAAGCAATGGACACCACACATCCTGTGTTTTCACTGAAAGAGGTTGACATGAACATACCTGAAACACCACTGCCTTGTTTACCCACCGGCTGATTGAAATAACCTCTTTTCAAAGCAAAAAAATCTATCGCAGATTTTGTTTTTGTCCCCTGTAGAACAACTATTACATTTCCCATTTGGCAATTTGTCCGACCTGCGAGAATAAAACGAGATGTCCGAGGACCTCTGAGGTGAGGCATGATGGCATTGTTTATGAGGAACAAATCAAGAGAGCCTCAGGGTTTCATTGGTTTCATGCGTTGCCGCTTGAGGAGCAGATATCGATGCTACAAAAGGCAGCAGGGGTCGAGGGGGGGGCAGCTTGTTCTGTGGGGGAGGTATGCTGCACGGTTTGTTTTTGTTGGGAAGTTGCTGTTGGTCCTGCTGATGGTTTTAGAGGGCTGCTTTTATCCTGCTATAATGTGTGGGAGATATGTCTATATATGTGTGTACGGTGCTCCAGCTTGGCTAATGTGCTGCTGGTTTTTTTTTTTCCAGACACTGATAACAGCTTATTAAAGCATTGCCAAAAGTCTCGTCCTTCCTCCTCCAACCTAGCAATCAGAGTTGCGCTTTGCAGAGCTGCTTATTGATCTCTGCTGCCTTAAGGAGCTTTGCACGGGTCAAGATCGGCATGTCTGATGTTTTTAAACTATTCTAGTCAGAACATCCTAACCTTGGTGAGGTTTTTCTGGTATTTGTACTTGTGTAAAAGAGGACAGTGTTTTCTGGAAGTATAACTCTGAAGAATGTAGTGCTTGTTCGTATCCAGTCCTCTTTACTCTTATACCCTTAAATGAAATGTCCGCTACAGCTACTCGCACTAACATTATGTTTGATATAGCATCTCTCAGTCCCACTATGAGGTATGGTGGTGGCAGCATCATGCTGTGGGCTTGCTTTTCTTCATGGCAGATGATCAGAGTTAAATGGAAGATGGATGAAGCTAAATATTAGCATCTGAGTCGATGTTTCACCTTCAACCAGCTAAGATATTCATCTCTGAAGTTTATAAATACTTTTAGCTGTAAGAGCAATAAAAGTCATTTTTTACAGATTAGACACAGTGTGTGCAAAGAGTACTATATTTTATCTATTATATATATTTTAGCTGATTAATATGAGGGCTAGTAGGAAGAGTGTGGCCATTGAATTTGTTATATTTATTTATTTTTTAAATGATATTTTTAATAAGAGTGAAAATGCCCTCCAACTGAAATACACTGTTGTTAAAATAAATCTTCAGGCTATAATGAAAGACAAGAGTGCATTAAACTAAGATGACAGTGAAATATCTGTTTTCCTAACCTGAGTGGGAAATCCTGCAGGATAATCTCCATTTTGTTTGGCACATTGATTGGACTGAAAACCTCTTCCTTCCTTCCTTCGAACTCCTCGCTGAACTCGAGCTACAAGTACTTGGATTTAATTTGATTCTGTGACAAAATGTCAGTTCTTACAACCATAAAGATGACTGATGTAGTAGCTGTTTTCATCATCAGGTTTAGACAGGCAGCCAGAAAGATAAATTACACTTAAAATGGCTAGAATCTAATAACTGTACAGATTTTTTAGGGATAAACTCTGACAAATAATAATTCATATTTTTATTTTAATGCATTTTGACTTTAACCTAAAACTATCAGATAGAAACAAAGGATTTATGAAAACTGCCAGTGTTCTAGTAAGAAAACCTTATCAGTTTTTATACAGATTCCTGTGATGTGCAGCTCAGTTATATTAATTGCTTTCAACACAACTGTATGAATATTAAATAAACAATTAAACGTGGAATAAAAATGAATCTTAAATATTAGCAAGAGTTTGCCTTCCATAACCTCTCACTTGCTTGCTTCAGAATTGAAATTGTTGTGCAAATAAAGTCAAATTATTGCTTATCCTGTGTTTTCCTTGGGGTTTCTTCCCCTGTTTTTAATTTGAAACCAATTAACAACTGGTTTTCCCCTGCAGTTCGTTCAGTTCACTGCAGTTAGTCCAATTTAATATACAGTACAGTGATATTTTATTTAACCCAGTACATATTTAATCTTTTCCCTTTATTGTTATTCTTAAACACTTTTGATTGTTTTACCATTTTTTTATATATCAGACAAAGAATACCTGATAATCCGACATACAATTTAACGTATCAAACATTTTCATTAATGGAATAACACTATCAAACCAATCGGATCTAAAGTACCATTAGCATTTAAAGAAAAATACTAATATATATCATTTATATATGACTTTAATTAGGGTGTCCATATTTAATGAAAACAGATAACTCCTTCAGTATTTCATTATAAGGCCCTTCTCAGACCATGAGCCACCACATTCCCACAGGCCATACCATTAATGCTAGATCATGTTTAATTTTGCATCAACGCAGCTGGTTCTGAAGTTAACAAACAAAGAATTAAATGGACTACCTTATGAGTCACTTGATATTATTAACTAAAGAAACATCATTTGATAAGAAGAGCTTATTTAGGAAATCTAAAAATGTTATAGTTGTTTTTTCTTGTATTTTAACCCTGAATAGATACCAAAGTCACACATTCTAGCTAATTTTCTCCCAATATGTAGCTTTTGTATTATACAGAGAGTATCAAAGCATTTGAGACATGCTTCGTGTCTTAAATACTTTAGTTACTAATTGCGAAATACTTTTTCGCAAAGTAAATGTTTGAAGGTGTTCCTCTACTTCCTGTTAACGGTAATGGTAAACGAGCTGTACGTATATAGTGCTTTATTTAGCGTGAGTACTCTAAAGCACTTTGGGTGCCACAGGGCCCTTTGACCATCAGCAGGCAAGGCAGGGGAAGTATCTTCAAAAGGACGAAAAGCCTGTACAGAAAGAATGGTTTAAATGAAACTTCTCTCTCTAATTTGATTAGTTCACAGGGTTTTAGTAATTTTATTTCTTTCTCAAACATACTAATGATACTAAGAGGCAGACAAATGAGTGAGCATGAAGTAAAGCCAAGAGCTGAGCACACCTGGCCCAGCAGCATGAAGGCCCCTATCTAGACCCATTAAGCTGTGTGGCGCCTTGTAAATCACACACTATCTAATACTCAGGAAACCAAAAATGAGGCTTGAGTCCAAAGAAATCAATGAACGAGTCCAAAACAAATCAAATGCCCAAGACTTTAATTATAACACGTCATTGTAGCCCGGACAGAGATGACTTTTAAAATGATCCATGAACACTCTTTAACGCCTCAGGAATGTGCACTAAAATATTTTCCTGCCAAATCTGTGCAGCTCCAAGTTAACAAGCAGGGTAAACCATTATGATGTCAATGAATACATGAGTCAATGGCTTTAGCCTTGTCTAAATGTTTGTTTCTATAGCAAATGTCATTAAGTAAAACATAATGTGTTTGATGCTGTGAACATTTATCTCATTTTTAAGTCATAAAGTTCCTTATGCTGTTAGGCTTGGAGTACAGTTAGGTATTCATGTTGGAAGTGTTTACAGTCACAGCCTATAGAGAGGAAGTTGATTGGTTGTATCTACGTGTAACAGAGTGGCCTGTCTCTCCAATCCAAAAGCATTAGAGCTTTCATCCTTCATTGTGAAGAAAGTACCTGTGATGTGTGTTTTGATTCAGTATCTGGGGCACAAACAGGGTTGGTGTGCACACTGCTTCGGTCTGAGACAGGTCTTGTCTCTGAATCTTATGAGCAACTGGCAGAAAGACATGGTGCACATGTCAGCAAAGGTGGAGGAACAAAGACCTGGCTTGTCAAGGTGTTGGAAAAGATGGCAAGCATTCTCATTTTCGTAGTATAACTCTACAAAACGGAGAAAAATACAGTGCAGAAAAAAAGAGACAAGGCAGCATTGCTTTATTGATTCATTTCAAAGGAATAAAACTTGCATTTTGTTGAGGAATTGCTAAGCCCTGCTTTAATGGGTATTGTCAAAGGCACTACCTCTAAAAGCGAACGTTCTTGCGATGAGACTTAAGGAAACGACAAGCAAATTAACAAGACGTTGATAACAGGTAATTGATGCTGCCAAAAAAAAAGGCTGACTAGCAAGGTTTTGTTGTGTCCTGTAAAGTGACAATAAAGCTTTTTCTTTTAAAAGGACGAGGCATTGACTAAAAGACATGCGAGGATGTGCATCCATGCAGGGAAGGATAACAAGGAACCGGTGAGGCTAGTTAATTAAAGGCAGAGCAGCTGTGGAGAATAAACTGGTACTGCACACATTCCTTTAAAGTCATCCAGTGGATCAGATAGGACCAAAAGGTGAGGTTCTGTAGAGGGACATTTCCTCCTAAATGGAGGGCAAAGTATTTGCCACCAGTAATAGGGAAGTCATGAAATTTCAGAGAGAGATAACGTTAAAAAAACAATTTAAAACACCAAAAAGACAAATAGTTTCACACATTTAGGAGTCTGAGGGAAGCAAATCTTTCACAGAGGATGTGAGGATCACAGAAGACCTCTTGAGTCAATATATCAGTCTTTGCAGGAAGTCATAGGGAGTCATAACCTAATTCTCCATGTACAATCCTTCCAAAAATTGTCTTTGAATTTTAGTTAAAGTTCTTTAAATTCATGAGCTCATTCAGACCCCTTTTCATACCCTTGAGTGCATATGAGAATTTGACCTGTGTGTATGTGCAGTCAAGTGAATATAGCATTAGCAACATTAGCAGTTTCTTCTCCCAATTTCTAACGTTACGTCTGGAGCAGCAGGAGGAGCACATCTTGAAGCATCTACACAGCTGAAGCAGTGCCTCATGAGCTTCTGAGCATCCAAGGCGTGTGACGCACTTCACAAGCAGTAGATGCTGTAGTTGGAAAAATTTAACTTTTGCTACTAACTATAAAACTTAAACTCTAATGAACGGTATGATCACTCCACCAAAACAGTTTATTGATTTCTAAATTACCTGAAAATGTCGATACCTACTAGCAAAATATGTTCGCTTTTACTATTCTGGTGCTTGCAGTTTGCAAGACCTGCCTGAAAAAAAAAATCTACTTCCAGCTGCCACCAACAGTACCGGAAAACCCCAAAGCGGAGACCCGATCTGAGGCAGCTTTTGTTGGATTCCCAGTGACAGCACATGTCACTATGTAGAGGTCTGGGTGCCTCGGACATAGAAATAATACTTGAAAGCCAGAATTGTAATCTTGAAGAACTGACTGCACAGACAATGTTTTGAAGTGGACTTTCTCACCTAAAAACATATTAGAACGAATTTGTACTCACTTAGCACAGCAACTAAGTGCTGACCTGCTCTATGGAGATGGAGATTTCAGGTTCCAACAGGACTTGGCGCCTGCACACAGC
>JAUZNJ010011658.1:0-17826 GCA_034780135.1 Jordanella pulchra
GGGGGGGGGGGGCAGTAAGAGGTAGAGATATTTTCAGAGGAAAAGCTTTAACTAGATACACTACAAAAAAAGATAAATAAATCCGATTATATTCAATCGATCTCAGATCTCAGTTTGTCCACAATGAGTAAATATTCTGACAGTATGTTGGAGCGACATACCCTGTCTATTAATGTCTGATCTACATCTCTGGACAAACAGTTTTTATATACACACACACACACACATATATATATATAAACATATGTTATTCAGTAGCCTAATAGGTTCCTGGTTCCCTATATCTTCTAAATATCTCTGGTTTAAAAATGTGAAATAAACCATTTTTCTTTTATACAATAAATAAAGTATAATGAGATAACCTGCCCCCAGACCTTTAAAAAGGGGATATTTGTTCCGGACTTTACTTGACAAAGTTCTCACTGGTTTACAGGGTCGGTTCTAGATCAAATTTACGACGCAGATACGAAGAAAATAACATGATCAAGGGCGGATTGTTTAGTATATCAAGTGAGCCTCAAAGCTGAGGTTTACAGACTCATCATCTAACAGAAACTATGATCCTATCTAATGTGACCAAAGACCTAAAGCTGAATAAGGCTTGGTAAAGTAAATTATAAAGGAAAGGTATTTACACTGTAAAAAAAAAAACAAACCAATAAAATCTACCAAAAAATTCAAAGGAAGCGATTTGCACTGGAGGTGGATGATAGGGCTCTAATCTCTACTTCATCATTGATTTCTCACTTCACTTTCAATCAGGTAATTTTAAATATCACAGCTATCATCCACCAAAATCATTGCTTGTAGTTAAGGAAAGGAAGTATAAAGGAAGTACACCAGGACTAAAGAGGAAGGACACAGGGATGGAAGGACACAAGGAAGGAGGAAAGGAGAGAAGAATACGATGAAGAAAGTAAGAATCAGCTTCAACTCCTGGTAACCGTAGCAGTTCCTATAAAATACAGAGTACCCGTCAACTTTCTGCTTGTTTTCAGTGACTTCCTCAGAGCATGTCGTTCAACAAGTGTTGATAATTAGGATATGTTGATCATTTAAACTAAAACAAGTCGTTCAACTAAGGTGAACACCTGAGGCTTTGTCTTTATATAATAATCTTTAAAGCTCTACTACTATAAGTACACTTTGAATGACTATGATTACATTTTTCCTCCTCTCTCTCATTTTTTCCTAATTTTCTGCCACCTTCTGTCTCCGGTTGGTAACTTCCACTGCTTGACACGGTCGCTCCGCTCATGAAATATAACGACTTATTAAAGGGCATACATCTCTGCGGCCCCGCTTGACTCACCGGACTGCTACATAAATACATAACGCCATGCCAGGGCTATATTTAAAGGTCCTCCAGATGAATGGCAGAGGAAACGGAGCCGGGCATTAATAGTTAAAATTCATAAAAGTCAGATGAGGGGGTAAAGCTATTCCTGGAACCTTTGTCTCTTAACCCTCCATCATCGCTCCCACCCCTCCTTTGTTAGAGCCATCATAAGGAAGCTTTCTTTTATTTTCTGTCATTCCCTCTTTAGAAAGGCCCATCCTTCTCTGCACTGAGGAGATGCCACCACCTTAAGTTTGAAACGGTTACAAAAACATTTCTTCTTTTCACATTTTGTCACAAACTTGGACACATTTTATTGAGACAACTGGATTTTTTTTTTTCCCGCACATTTTTTATAGGATTTTCTCTATGAAATTTTGACTTAAGTAAAGGTTTGCTATTTATTCTTAACTGGCTTTAGTTCTGGACTTTGACTAGGCCGTTTTGACACACAAATATAGTTAGATCAAACAATCTAACCAAACCTCCAGCTGTATGTTTAGGTGAAATTTAATTTATTTGGGGGGGTTCAGAGTAAAAGGGGCTATATTACAATAAAAAAAACATGCATTGCTTTTTTTGCTTTGCAAATACTTTTTATGGGGGAAGGTGAGACATAAATGTGAGTCTGCACCACAAAAAAGTAAATATTAGCATTGTTTTTCTAAAAACAAGTGTATCTCACTTGATTTAAGCCGGTAAGTTAGACAATCTGGCAATGGAATAAGACGATTTACATTTAAAAGAAGAAAAAAACAACCCTATTATCATATTTCAAATGCATGCTATCTAATTATCTATGGAAAAAAAAACACTAATTCCACTTGAAGATGATCTTATTTACTGCTAAACTTAGCTTTGCTGACCTACCGCATCGTTAGAACAACTCCAAGCCCGTTTGCTGTTGTGCGGTTTTCATATATTCCCACAATAAAATCTCAGAATTTAAAAGCAATATGCTGAGTGTAAAATGATCCAAGTAAAGACAAGAAAATAAACTGAACTTCTTAAAGAACATGTCTATCCATACGGTAATCTTACCTTCCATGTGGCAGTATTTCTCCTGAAATATGCAAACTTTCGTGTAAACCAGTTGTAGATCTCGTTTAGAGTCAGCTGTCTGTCTGGGGACTCCAGGATGGCCTGGACAAAGACGGAGACATGTGGGACATCAGAGGAGGACCCCAGCAGAGGGGCGGTCTGACAGACAGGATGGCAGAACTTACATGGCGTATTAGAGAGGCGTAGGTAAAAGGAGGCCTGACATCAGCGTTCTTGTAGAACTCACAGTTTTGAGCGAGCTCTGAAGGGAAGACAAGGAACTGGATTATAAGGCGAAAAACATATTCATTGAAACAAACCAATGTTTTAACAGAGCATCAGTAAGATAAAAGATTTGTCTGCTGATCAGTCATAAATTAAAAAAACTCTCAGTTAGGGACAGACTGGACGATTTTAGCCTTTTCTTTTTGTATCGGCCGACAGGTAAACATGTTTGAGTGTATTCAGCAGGAATCCCTCAGGATCTATCTATCCATCATTAAAGTTGGTTTGGTTTAATAAATGTTTTTTTTTATTTATTATTTAAACTGAGACTTTTGTTATCATTATGTTATTTTCAGAAAAAAGCGATATTGGCTTCAAGAATCGGCTCCCCAAATATTCGCAGCACATAGCAAGGATCAGTTAAACTCATGTCCAAACAATCGATCAGAAGATGAGGAGGAGGTACGAGGCGGTGGGAGTCTACCTGAGGCAATAGGGGTGCAGTACTTGTCCGAGTTGCGCCGACGTATGGGGCCGACAGGGTGTGAGTGGGAGTGGGAGTGTGTGTGCAGGCTGGAAGAGCTGATGACGGAGGGTCCCTGGCGCAGTGGCGTGATGGGGGTGGCGGCTGAGGTGGGAGGGTGGGGGAGACCCTCTGGGTAGGCCTCGCTGTCCCTCTTTAACAGGGAGCCGCTGGAAGCCAGGTTCAGCTAGAGGGAGAAGAGGGAACATGTTAGGTTTTATATCCAGCAGTTTAAGATAAGTTTCAGAAAATCCAACATCACAACGTCTTCCTAAAGTATTATTGCATCTTGAAGCTTTTTATAAATATATGACGTTACAACCACAAAATTTAATGTAAGCTTTTTCTTTTTTATGAGAGTGACTAAATAGAATATCTGATGATTGTAAAATGGAAAAAAAAAGATATACGAAGCTTAAAAATACAAATCTGGAGTTTATGGGAGAGTGGAAGGACGAAAAGCCCTTGTTAAAGGAAAGCCAAAGGTCCCATTTAAAACTTGCCATAAGCCATGCAGAAGACATGCTTTCCTCAGACCCATGCTTACATATTGGTCTGAGGGTGAACCCTGTTACCATAAATAATATGGAGATGGCAGCATCATAGTATGGGATTGGTTTGCTTTCAGCAAAGACAGCTAGAGACAGAATTAACGGAACGAAAGAAGAAAGCCTTTCAGAGGCTAGAAAAATAACGACACTAAACATATGGAACTGGTTAGATTAAAGCAGTGATTCCCAAACTAAAGGACATGCCCCCAGGTGGGGGGGCACAGTGTAACTGTGGGGTTGGTAGAAAAGGATTGTATAATTGACCCCTTTTAAGAGGAAATAAAAATGTATTATTAGCAATATTGAATTCAGGTACAGAGAATAATAAACATCTGTATTATCTGCACACATGTAACTAAAAGTGAAACATGTAAACATGTAAACTACTCCCAACCGTTTTGAAAGTTACATGGCTGCAGATTTAAAGAGGCCGCATGCTTCTACTCTCTCCTACCCACCTGTGGACCTGTTTCTTTGCACTCATGTCAACTTGTATCACTCTGAAAGTGGAACCAACCTGAGAAAGTAAACTAGCTGTGATTGGCTACTTTTAAGAACATCCTGCCTTTTGAGACAATACTGTTTTTCTTCCTGGTTGTGGCTGGTAACCTTAGCAAAGCATGCTAAGGCTAATAGCTGTTCTTTTAAAGATTTAAAATTGGTTTAGTCGAGTAATTATCAAATAATTTAGTTTAACTCAGTCATGGATGTGTTCTGACAGCAGCAGCAATGTCTTCTAAAATGATAAATGTTAAATTTGGAAGTTCCAAGTTAGCTCAAGTTCTGAATTGGAACTTGAGCTAACTTGAGCTAAGCTAACGTTAGCTTTACTGTTGATATTGAGGAAGTGAGGCTTGAATGAACTCAGACATTTACATTAACAATCAGTTTCAAGCTACTGTTAAGCATATTTTTGTCCAGCATTGAGCTTATGATGTGGTCAGATGACGAAAGACATGAATGTTGGATATAAGGTCAGAATTACCCTAAAGATGCTTTGCTAACGTTTTTTGTCATTAATGGGAAGAAAACAATACTGTCTTTAGAGGTGGGATTTCCTGAAAAGTAGCCAATCACAGATGGTTTACTTTCTCAGGTTGTTTCCAACAAGAAAGTGACAAAAGTTGACATGAGCACAAAGAAGCATGTTCCTATTGGAGGCCTCTTGATTAATCTTTTTACACATAAAACATTATAAATGCAGGTGGATAGTACTTAATGTGTGTGTGCTTTAAATAAAACTGCTTGAATGAGTATTTCTTACAAGTGTGTAACTTTGGGTAAATTCTGACTTCCTACTGGATGTAGAAGCTGAGTGGATATTATCTCAACATGTGTGAAATTAGAAGTATCACATAAAACTCTCTGAGTTTCGATGTAAATCCTTGTAAAAGTGTTTCAAATTGATCCATGTACTCGATCCATTGGAGCATCTCCTGGACATCACTGGCAGCCAGTATGTGCTCTCTCTGAACATGCACATGCATTCATAGCAGTGTGTTCACACACAAACCCACACAGAGAGCACAGGCTACAATCAGCCCTGAGCTTACAAAAACAAAAACCACACGACAGCATGTTTGTAGGAAGGGGAACATACACATTGCGCTTTGCGGTGGCGTAGCCTTCACGGCCCAATTCGGCCCAATTAGGCAGAGCCCGAGATACACACACACTTGCACCCCCAGTCACACAGAACAGGTACTCCCAGTCTCTCTGGGAGAGGCGATGCAGGGCTTCTAGTTTAGTACTAATTAAAACCAGTGAGAGTGTGTGTGTGTGTTGTCTGGATTTATGTAAAATGTGTGAATCACCTCCTCTCTCCTCTGACCCTCCTCTGTACCATTTTAGCTGACTTGGAGGGGAAGGAGGAGAGGGGCGGGGCTGCTTAACAGGTACTTCATTAAAGCTGCAACCCCGGCTCATCACCACAGCAACAGTCCAGCGCTGTTAATTGAGGCCAAGCTTTGTTTCCATTCCTGACGCTCCTCCTCTGCCCCTCCTCCTCCAATCTGTGACCCCGAGGCCCGTCTCCAGTGGTGACAGAACACACCCCCTTCCTGATTTCCCATTAGATGATAATGGCAGCCGATCCCCTTGTGATCAACACATCATCCAGTCACACGCGCGCACACCCCCCCCCCCCTCCACCCGTCATCCCTCAGTCGCGCTCGTTTATATTCTCAAATTAAGACACTCTCGCTCTAATTGACAATTAATTTCAACATCTTCATATTTTAATAAGACTTCTCGTCAATCTGAATGATGAAATATTCATTAGATTCCCAATAACAGCTTCACCCAAACCAACTATATGCACTTTTACACCAGAAAGCGACGTCAAATTCTTATCCTGTTTGGAAGCGTTCAGTTGAATCGATTAAAAAAAGAAAGAGAATTTAAATTCAACTTAAATGAGAGAAAAGCTTAAATATAAAAAACCACATATTTGGATTTAATGCACTCTAGGTTTTAAGTGAAGATACTTTAAGAGCAAAAGAAATTGTACATAAAATATATATATAACACCACATTAACCCTGAGTGAACAATAGGGGGCAGAGGGACACAGACGGATGATAGTGTCTGATGAGAGGTGCAGTGATCTGGACCTTGGGGTGCCGGGGTGTACTCACAGGTTGGTTGAAAGGTTTTGGCTCTGAGGGGCGCATGTGCAGGTGGGTCATCATGGCCTGGAGTCGCTCGCTCTCCTTTGCCAGCTGCAAAACCAAACCAATCGAACAAATACATGTCATCACATTTCATTACCCTCGGATTGATTTAATGCAGTGTTGACACAGAATTACAAATACAATTACACCTCAGGCAAAGTGGCGAACATGAGAGCGAGGCGCCTCGGCACCCGCAGCTCCCTCTCAAACACTTCCTCTAGCCCTGAAGACACGCTCGCCCCCGTTTGACTTTGTTAACGGCTGTTTAATGGAGCACCGCTGCTGCCTGTGGAGACACTGAGGCCTTTCCTTCAGTTTTTTGCTTTATCTTTCTGTTAGCTCCCATGTTTTTTAAAAAAAGGCAGGGACTCCCAGGCTTCAGAGATGTGTGTCACTGCAGGATTACGAGCGTTTCTAAAACCACGCCTGACTGTATGTGGTGTGGGAGCAACGGACGTCCTTTGGACGACGGAGGGATGAAGCGACATGTCAAGACGTGAGAGGGGGAGAGATGGCTGTCCTGATGTGATGTGACACCTGCTGCCTCTCTGTCACTTTGCGTTCCCTGACTGTGGCTTCAGAGCCTCAGCTAAACGATGTTTACCACCGCTGCAAACACACAAAGGTGACCACAACAGCGGCCGCACTCAAAGCCGCAGTTTAAACGGGTCACTTTTAGGTCAGCTGGAAGGAGAAATGTGGGAAACTTTACAGTTTGTGTAAACAGAACGGAACAAGCCACCATGATACCTCTAGTGATTTCTGGGCTTTATCAATAAATCCTTTTGCTTCTTCATGACTATTTTAAGCACTTATTTTCTCCTGAGTTTCTCTTAGAGCGTATTTATTTCCAGTTTCCCTCCACATGTTTAGTCTCACCTGTTCTTTGCACCATTAATCACTCCTCTACTATCTATGTATGCTCCCCAGATTTTCAGATCCTCCTGCTGCTCTCACCTTCTCCTGCTGGGTTTTATTGTCCCCTTTTATGTGATTTTATCATTATAGGAGCTCTGTTCTCTAATATTTTGTCCCCTGCTTGTGTTGACTCCCTATTCCTTAGTGAAATATGACATAAGCTGGTTGCAAAGGCTAAAAGATGACGTACATGCTATATTGGTGCTTCACATCTTGACCTACAATGTGTTTTATTATGTAAAATAAAAAATATAATGAAAAGTTTTTAAAAGAGGTCATTTAAGATGCTTGGTTTTAAATTATATGCATTAATAAATTCAGTTTTAACGTTTGCAAACTGCCCTTATTACTAGTCCCAGTTATGGATGAAGTGGGACAACAATGCAAACACATCATCAGGAAAACAGCATCAGTGTTTCCATTGGAGATAAACTGATACATCTATATGTCTGTGAATCGATATTTGTCCCGTTCTTGTGATCTAATGCAGGGAAAGCTTTGCTGCTTCTTCCATCCACCATCCCTTGTTAATGTGTCGTTTGATTTGTTTTTAAGTGTTTCCTTTTTTGTTCACATTAAAATTAGTATTTCTTGGCATTTTAATCATGCAAATGGAGCAATATCGACCCAAAGAATCTCTATTTTCCATTTCTCAGAAAACATTGATCATTTTTTTCCAGAGCGTTATTCAGATTTTTCTGTCCTCCACGTCTCATTCGTGTCTTTTCTCCTCCCCCTTACGCCGGTGACCAGAGAAGCTTTATAATTGGAGCGGCGATGGCAGCTTCCCTGCTGACTGCTCCTTTTAAATTACAAGCTCCGCTGCTCTCCATAAACTCTGCCCCGCCAAAGACAAGTTTCCACCACTGACGGGCATCTAAAACGAAGCCTCAGTGCCAGTTTGCGATGGGCTGTAAAGTCAGCTCTGTTGGTTTGTGACCCACCTGTATCTCCAGTTGCTGAACCACCTGCATCTGGACTCTGCATTGAGCAGTGCTGCGGTCATCTAGGGCGTGCTCATTATTCAAGTGCCTGAAGGTAATGAGAGGAAGAAGAGGATAAATGTGACGAGTGAGTTATCCCTGTAAATATAAAAGCACTGCTTAAGACATTTTAAGCCCAGAGGATTATTCCCGTATCGCTCCGCATGGCATGAATGAAGCAGCAAGTCACCTCATTTGCCTTAATTGTATTTAGACTGAATTATGAGCTGCTATAAAAATAAATCCTAACCTTAGTTGGAGGTTCATTTTGTCTAGCGACCGACCCAGCAGCTGTGTTATGTGTTTGTTCACTTCACTGGAGCCACCAGCCACCTGGATATGAGCTCATGTGTTATCACACACGGCCTTATCTTAAGGCGCTCTGCTCCCAAATGTTCATTTATTACCAGTGGTGTCTCTCATCTGTGTGGAAATGATGTTGCTTTGTTTGTTTCCTCTAATGTGGGACCTCCTGAACTTTCCCAGTGTGCTCCACCCAGCCTTCCTCCCGCCGTTGCCAAGGTTATCCACAGGTTGAGCCGCCCCTGTGTGCGAACACACAGCGCCTCCAAAAGGTCTTCATACACCCTGAACTTTGTTTTTATTTGTTTTTTTTTTATAACTTGTGACCTCACAACCACAAACTTCCATGTATCTAAGAGGGATTTTATGTGATAGAGCAACACTTATAAAATCAGCCTGAGTCAACATCACCTCTATGCTAACTTTGCCAGTTCATACAAAAGTGTTTCCCCTAACAAATGATGTGTAGCCAAAGCTCTGTCAGACAGCAGGGTTGAACAGCATTAGCTCTGGACTTTGAGCTGGGTATTCTAAAGCCTTTTTACTTTATTTTAGCTTCCTGACTTTATTCCCCATTTTCCAAGAAACCTCGAAATATCTTTAAACTAATGGACAGCTCTGTGCAGAGCATGGCCCCTACTGGCAAGGGCTCTCAAATATGAACATCTATAGACGTTCTATGATTTAGTCCATAAAATCAACACAATCAACAGATTATAGTTGATTATATATAGAAAGAATTTACTGTCAATCTTGGACGACATGAAGGGGCTTTAAAAATGTTTAAAACTACAATTGTTTTCTACTTCTACATGTAGTTTGGTGTTATAAGCTTGGGGTCTTTGCCCCACATGAGTCGGCCATTATATTAGGTACGAGGGGAAATGTGAGGTGCAGAGGTTGTGTCCCTGCATCTGATGTTTTAAAACACATGGGACTGTTTTGTTATTTTTTTTAAAGGACTGGTTAGATTTACTTTCTACCTAAGCATAGAAGTTTAAAACCAGTAGCGACTGAATAAATTTGATCAGAAAAAACACTTTTGATCTTGTTAATACGACCTAAAGTATCCAAACTAAGACTCAGCAGCTCACCGGCAGCCATCACCACTTTGTTATCTAAAGACATTGATCCCAATGTTGAGGTAACGGATTAACAAGCTTTGGTTCTTAATAATGAAGGAGATTCTCCTTTAAATATGTTAAAACATCACATAACTAAATGCAATGGTTGTTTTTTATATTACAATTCAATCATGCATGCAACAGTTTTTCATCTTTATCTCTGTAAGGAATCAATCAGATCCAGGAGTTGTTCTTCTTGGGTCCTTTTATCTAATAAAATATAAAGGATTTGCAGTTGCAATGCAATAGAAAAAGGTATGTATCTGTAACGTTAGCATGTAGGTGACGGTGTTTGCAGCTTTTCCATTGATTACGGTTAAAAAGCGGTGAAGTGTGTTACAGATGGAAGTGTGGGTGTGTGAACGTCTGAGAAAGTAAGAAGTTTTTCCGACACCAGGCAAAGACTGTGAGATGAAACAAAAACAATGATGTCATTGCACGGCTAATCTAGGCAGATAGATGGCTCAACGCAAGTGCATGATAATAACAACAAAAACATGAGCTCACCCCATCTCTCTTTCTCCAACTCCCCCCTCAGTGGAGCTCTCTCTCTCTCTCTCTCTCTCTCTCTCTCTCTCTGCCTCTTCGTCACTCAAACTTCTGTCCACTCTCCCCCTCCTCCCTGAATCCCTATGATTCACACATATTCCAGCTAAATCTGCCCACTCCCCCCCCCTCTATAACCGGGTCGTAAACAGTAGCAGGTTTTTTTTTTTTTTGCTTCTTTTACTTTTTTTAAAAGTTTGTCCCGACAAAGAGGCTCTGTTTATTCCTCCGAATGCTGGCAGACAAGCCTTTAACCCACATTACACCCAGCTTTGGTGACCACAGCCGGAGTATTGTAGCAGAGGACGGGGAAGAGGAGGGGAGGAGGAGGAGGAAGGTGGAGGGGCAGTAAAAAGTGAACAAGAAAGACTCCAAACAGTGGAGCGTCTCCCTCCTCTGTTCTGCCGCTCTACCCTCTTCCCCTCCTGGGGCGATTACTAAGGCTGGCTGGGAGGGAGCTCGCCGTTGGACTGACGGCATTATCTGTCGCTGCCTCTGTTGTTCTCTCTCTTCTTACACACACACACATGCGAGCTCTTTCACTTTAGCGACTGCTCTCCTTCCATCTGCCCCCAGGCTACGTGAAACGAGACACCAAACAACAGCTTTCCTCTCCAAACTTTCCCAGCCTGCTCGCAAGCTTTGATCCGACCGTCCAATGCCATTGCCGTCACCGAGCACACCCCTGTGATTGTGTGTGTGAATACTTATTTCATCACTCTTGCTTATTAATATCACCACTGTTCAAACAACTGCAAAGCCCACATTGGTAATGAGTGTAAGTTTGCGCAGGGCTTCATTAGGGGGCTTGTTAGGCCTTTCATTAGAAGCCTGGGTGCCATGGGGGAAAGTCCAGCGAGGAGGAGGTGCTGCATTACTCCGAATGTGAAAATGACAGCAGAGGAGGGAAAAAAAAGGAAGATTTGAGGGAAGGAAATTGCAAAATGTGCCAAACTAAACAAACAAAATGAAACAAAAAACAAACGTATGGCAGTTTGTAGAGGAGACTCTGGTAATCTATAGGAAACAAAGCCTATAGAAATGATGATTAACAGTGTGTTTGGGGTGTGCGTGTGTTTATGCAAATATGTATGTGCCTCAGAGCAAATGTGATGCAACAGATTGCAAAAGTAAAGAAAGATAGAAAAAAAAACCTTAGGAAAATACAGAACTCTGCAGAGATTTGTATGACTGACATTTAGCATTAGATAAGCTGACTTTTCAACTTTGACGTTATGTGATTAACAGCAGTAAACTTTAGTTATTGTCAGCTTTTACAGACTGAAGACATCAACTTTCTGCATTTACACCTAAAGAAGTTCATACAGAAATCTCTGTTTAAGTTGATAAAACACTGAGCTCCTTTTAAATCCTATTGTTACATTTTAAATCTATTTTCCAAATTAAACCAAATATTGTAGAATTTCTAATATCTTTTGTGGTGAACTATTTGCAAAAACGTTATAACGTTTTTTTAAATTAAACGGCTCGTTTATCACCTCAAAAGAACATAACAAGACTTTTTACCAAAACTGTGATACTTTTTGTATTAATAAGAATTTTATTTTGAAGTGAAAATGACGTCTTTTATTAACCTGAAATACTACAATCGTTGCCAGGATTATTTTTTATGAGAATTTTTCTCACACTACAAGTTTTATGAAGCAACCAATAAATATTTATTTATCAAAAACAATTAATTTATTTAACAAAATCTTTACACTTACCAATTTAATAGGATTTAAACAGCAGTCAAGCCAATAAAAATCACTATAATGGATTGTTTTAAACTACTTTTAAGATTATTTATATATAGTCTATACCCTCCCCCACCTCCCCTCTTTTAAAGTAGATAAATAAACTTTTCTGTAATAATAACCTTAATGTTAACTTCGGTTTATGTTGGTTGTTATCCTTCACAGTAGCATCTTATCCGTTAAAATCATCATCTGCATCCATCATGTTATAATTTGATCCTTTTCTAGAGTTTCCAGTCGTTTTCAGGTCATTTTTAAATAAAAATGCGAAACTTCACCATTAAGCAATAGCACACCTTTCTAAACTGATTAGGTCTTAAATAAATACCTGCAGAAATCACTGGAAGGAAGGATCCACAGATGGATAGAAAGAAACAAAAAGAATGAATAAACCTTTGAACTAATGGGATCAATCCTGGAGGATGCTGTCGGCTAGACGGATACTTATAAGTTAATACAAGAGCAAGACGCCGAGTTAGCATTTGTAGAAATGCACCAGCTTTGATTCCCATCTAAAAGTGGAAGGTTATATCAGTAAATGTCGGTCACTTTTGAATCAGGTAACCCTTTAAACCAAATAGCTATATTCAAACATAATAAGATTGTGCCTATTTTTTCCCCGATTACAGGATTTAAAGAAGAAATAAGCCTTCTTCAAACATTAAACTACTGTATTAAACATTTTTTTCCAGTTACTCACTTGATAAACTGTCCCATGTCCTCACACAGTGCTTCACAGCCAGGCCACTTGCACTCTCCATGACCGTAGAGGGGATGAGAGCTGCTGAGCTCCTCATGACTGCGGACAAACACATTAAAAGAAATGGAGACATTAGCGATGCTCAACTACACATGTTACGATTTGTGAATAATCCCTAAACCAGCTGAGTTCAGACACGATTGTATAAGAAACAGCTTAATATTTGTTAGTCACTTTATTCAACACGTGCATGCAATATGTGAACGTAAGAGCAGAGTGCGTTGGCAAAGGCATCCGAGTGCGGTTAGCTGTGATTAGTTGGTGCAGCTCCACGAGCCAACAGCAGGGAAAGGAGGACGGAACGAAGTGGGGGTTAGTTACAGAAGCCAGGCATAAAGAAAGGGAATCAGTCCAACAACCTCTGAAGTCCATGACCTATCTCCCTGCCTCTGGTGTGTGTTTTGCACGTGTGTTTGTATACTGGTGTTGGCGTGTCTTCTACTGTTTCAGGAGCTGACACAGAGCCGGCGCAGGACCAACCAGCCGTGACTGATTGGTGGTGGTTGCTGTCATTTGCTGGTTGCTCTTTTGTGGTGAGCGTGTACGTGTGTGAGTGTGTGCTTCTAGACGAGCGCGGTAACCAGAGACTGACCAGAGTGTGTTTGTGCATGTGCGCGCTGCAGGTCCGGTAGCAGATGTGGTTCAGACCTGGAGCCTCCGACTGCTGTCTCCACATTTATTTACAAGACTTTCACAGAGTGTGTGCGTGTGTCTGTGTGTTTATGCATGTGCGCGTTGTGAGAGCGAGTAGGTGCAGATGATGACTGGGATGGGGATTCTCCCAAATCAACATCAGAAGGTTGTCTAACAAAAACCATTTGTCTCTCAGATGGAAGCGCGTCTCGCTGCCTCACTTTCTCCCTCTTCCTGATCAGATGTGCAGTCTGGAGAGTAGTGTGTTTTTCTCTGTGCTGGTTTGTTCTTCAGTCGGCTCAGAAGCAGCTCCGAAAGCAGACATGACAAACTGCTGCTAACCACATTGTCCTCCGCATCAGCCATGAATTAGCCTAGCAGGCTAACACAGCAGCGCTACCCTCTTTGTGATCATTGAGGCCACAAAAGAACAACAGCAGACCACTGTGTGTTAAGTCAGAACGTGACAGCAGTGCTCAACACTCTCCAACTTTTGACTTCTGTCGAGTCTAAGTCCATTTTTTTAATGTATGAGGGAAATGTTGGAGTGGAGTTAAGTCTGAAGTTTCTGAGGGTAAAATTTAAGTCCAGTCTGAGCCGTCAGGTTTAAGTCTTTGAGTCTGTTCTGGTTCAATTTGCAACTTTAAAGGAAGAAAGTATAAATCCAGTTTCAAGTCAATGAGGGAAAGACCTAAAAATCATCCTCAGGGTTTTTTTATGTCACATCCAAGTCAATTCTCAAATCATTCATCTCAAGTCCAAGTAAAGCTTAAACTATAAAGTCAGTCTGGTACGACTCAAACAGACTAGACCAAACACACCGAGGGAGGCGGAACAATAATTCAACATCGTAACCATAATAGTCAAGATTGCAGCTGCTGATGCCATTTATTAGGTCCCAAAAGTGCTGTTTTTTTTTGTAGCTGTCTAATTGTTGCTAGATCTCTTCCTTTTGTAAGTCCCACCACTGAAATCAGGCTCTACCCTTAAGGTCACATAGTTACGCCTGCCTTGCATCGGTTGTTTAATCTTAGGGCCTAATTTAACTGCAAAATATTAAAGGTCATAGGTACAATGTTTTCTTTTTTTTTATCAAAAAAGCTTTTCAAAAATAATAAACCACAGAACATGGTTTGAGGTGCAGAATAAAACTTTTGATTTTGCAGAAAAAAATATAATGTAAAAAATAACTGATACATTTCGATGGGTCTGAAATATATAAATATTTACTCCTGGTTAGGAAGCCAATGTCTGCACCAATAGGAATGAGAGGTTGAAGTTATGAGAGGTGGAGCTCAGGCGTTGCTAGATTACAGCAGCTCCATGAGAAACGGATCCTATTTAGCGTTCCATTACTCAGATTCCAAGCGAAAACATCAGTGAAGCTTTTGAGCGTTGGTACCGACTTAAAGAAATAAAAGGGCTGAACTGTTATACTGAGCCTGCCGCTTTTGGTCTGAACAGGTGAGTAAAATATTTGTCAATGCTAAACAAGGGTTAGCAAACAGTAGGATGTGAAAATGGGCAAACTGTAGTACACCACCTACTGGCTGGGAGGAGTTAAATCTCATTTAAACAATTTCCTTACCACTTTTAACCAAACATGTAGAAAATGTTAGAAACTACTCAGAATTTATTGGAACTATGACTATGTATTTATGTCTAAAGAAAATTATAAATAAATGGCTTGACGTAGGCTGTAAACTTTCTTAAAAAGTCCTTAAGACTAAGTGGACACTCAATCAGAGCTGCTGTGTTTGGCCTACAAACCTGTGGTTTACATACTGCCTTACTCTGTCTCCTGATTTAATGTGCTAAAATTATTCATGAAAGTCAAGCCCTAACCCTTGAGTCTAAGTCAAGTCTCAATTCTAAGCCTTGAATAGGCCATCTCTGCTCTCTAAACATAAGGACCAACGTTTTCTCTGAAATTGATGCCAAAGTGCTGAAGCTGACCCTTCAGAAGTGCGTCTTTCCGTTGCCGCTAGTGTGTATATGTGTGTGTATATGTGATGGTTACTCACTGGCTGCTGGGAGGCTGGCTGCCTTTGGAGTAAAGGGGGACATGGTCGTCTCCGCTGTCTGCCTTGGTGAAGGAGGATATCCACTCAAACAGTCTGGCTCTTAAAGATGAAGACAAGCCTGTGAGCGGCCAACACAGCCAGACAGTGTGTGTGGTACAAAAACACCTGAATGGCTTAACCAGCTTAGCTTTCTAAACCTCTCCAAGAGATTTGGGCAAAAAATACTCCTAGTTGCTCTGTCTCCTGTAATGGCATAACTGTCAGAACACACTGAATCCAAGATACATCTATGCCCTAGTGTCGTGCGCCTGTTTTGATGTTGTTTATGTTGGTGTGTCAGCTTGGCTGCAAGTATATTACCCCCAACAAATAGGAAGTAGGATAGTTTGAATGAGAAATAGAGACAAGAAGATCAACACTCATAGCAAAGACAAACACCTACAGCGCAGGTATTGAAAGAAAGTCCCCTCAATCAAGCCTTACCTGTCTCTCTTTGGGGTGTGGCTCTGTCCGTTGGGCAGACTGTGCAGAGGAATGTGAGCACTGGCAGCTTTGGGGAAGGCTGAGGTAGAATTAGTACTGTTGGTGCTCAGGTCCAGGCCCTCGGCCTGTTTAAGGGCGTCCTCAGCGCTCGGCACTCCAGACACCTCCTTCCACAGTTGCTGGAGGTCTGATGGACACATTGCTGAAAAATAAGGGGTCACACAGTTAAACCCAGTTAATTCATTTTACAAGAAAATATGGTGATAGACTTTGATTCCAATGCAACTAAGAGATCAAAAAGGAAAGAGGACAAACGAAACCAGTCTTTTTTCATGTTGGGCATTAGCATGTCTCTATAGTTTCTGTCTTGTGAAGTCACAATTCTGCCAAAACTGCACACATGTAATACATATATATGCACAATTGGACATTTTGAACTTAAATTAGATTAGAATATTTTGATCTTTCCACGCTCCTTCTCTGCTACTCGCCTGCTGCTTGTGTCAACTTTTGTCACTTTGAGGGAGGAACCAACCTGAGAAATCAAACTGCCTGTGAAGCTTTTAGGGAATCCAGACTGTTGAAACAGTCTGTTATCTTCCTAGTTGCGGCTAGTGATGTTAGCAAAGCATCTTTAAGTTAACAGCTATTCTCCTTTCAGCAGTAGAACTGTGACTTCATTTCCATCAACCATTTTTATCATCAACTGAAAACTTGAAAACACAAATAAAAAATAGAAAAAATGTAATTACTATAACAGTGCAGCTAACGTTAGCTTAGCTCATACAAGGTTCAAAATTAAACATTAAGTTTTTTAAGAGCATATTGCTACTACTAAGTTATTTAATTTTAATGATGGCTTTACTAAACCCATTTTTAACTCTTTATTTGAACAGCAATTAGCCTAAAGATGCTTTGCTAACGTTACTGACCACAACGAGGAAGATACTGTTTCAAGACGCGGGATTCCCAATGAGTTAGCAATCAATATAGTTCACATTCTTGGGTTGATTCCACCTTCGAAGTGATAAAAGTTGACATAAGTGTACAAAAACAAGTAGGAGAGAATCTTCAAGAGGATATTTTAGCAAGCAAAGAGTGCAGAGGAGCATAGTCATGGTTGTGATATATTACAGGGCTCGCTGTCTTGAATCTTCACACATAAAATGTTCAAAATGCATATAGAAAGATGTTTTCAAGTGTGTGTTTTCAACAAAGCTGCTCATATGAGTATTTATCACATGTGTGCTCTTTTGGCATAATTTTAGCCACAAATTAGTGAGTAAAAAGTACATGGTTAAAGTGGGGGTTGCTAATAAGGACTCCATCAGCACCACCATTTGTGTTAAGAATGTGAGTGCACACTCTGAACCCCTTCTGCTTGCGGCATTATTATTCCTGGTCCAATTTGACATTGAAGGAGAGACGCCTAAAAATGCAGCAGCCTTCTCCAATGGATTATTGCATGCACTCGCTCACATATAATACGTACACACATACAGGGACCTCGCAGCAATCCAAATATTATGTCTGCTTTGTCTGCATTCTTCTCCGGCCCCCGCCAAAACAAAAGTTCTCACTCTGGAAAAATGAAGTGGTGCAAATGTGCAGGCAGATTTGTGTGCGCACGTATGTGTGTGAATTATCCGAGAAACCAAACCAATCTGTGGAGACGATCAGAAAGTGTAAAGTGGTTCAAGATTGTTATGTTAGGAAGCCCAAACCACCGGAGTCTGTTCAATTAAAAATAAACATGGAACTTTGAAGAAAACAGATGGAAGGTAGTCTACTGCCAAGTGTAAAATAAACAAAGCATGTGAGGATACATTTGTAATAAAAAAATAAGAACTTTCTCCAACAATAAGCTGATAGGTCCAAATTATACCCGCTGACCCACAAGTAGCCATGCCCTTTGAACTTTGATCAAATAATAGTTTACAAAATG
>JAUZNJ010011669.1:0-17826 GCA_034780135.1 Jordanella pulchra
TTTCTGGGCGAACCGATTTAAGGGCGAACCGATTTATGGGCGAACCGATGTATGGGCGAACCGATTTATGGACGACCAATTTATGGGCGAACCGATTTATGGGCGAACCGATTTATGGGCCAACGATTTATGGGCGAACGATTTAAGGGCGAACCGATTTATGGGCGAACCGATTTATGGACGACCAATTTATGGGCTAACCGATTTATGGACGACCAATTTATGGGCGAACCGATTTATGGGCGAACGATTTATGGGCGAACGATTTAAGGGCGAACCGATTTATGGGCGAACCGATTTATGGGCAAACGATTTATCGGCTAACCGATTTATCCGCTAGCCGATTTATCCGCTAACCGATTTATCCGCTAACCGATTTATCGCTGAACTGATTTATCAGCGAACCTATTTATTGAACTGATTTTAGCTTCCGTCTCATTAATCGACATCGGCCAGAATGTGGCCGATATAAAAATTCTATTTTTGCTGCAAACGGCTAAAGGAAACTTCTTTGTAAAGCTTTAGCGCTCCATGACAACAAGCGTCACCATGGAAACACACCATTAGGGCGTGTTAAAGAAAGTCGACGAATATGCTGTAATTTTAGCGCACATATTAGCATTCACCTGTGTGTGAGTTTTAGATCTTTGTGAAATTATCATTTTCACTTCATGCAGGTTTTTATTGCAGCTCATTGATTCACAAGTTCATTCAGTTCTAAAAGCATCCAAACTCTGGATTTAGCTGTAATCCTGTTTGGATGTTTCTAGAAGCTGCATCTAGTTAAATCCTTTGTATTCAGGGAAGGAGGGAACTTTTTAGCAGCTTGTAAATGTGACAAACTTATATTTCTGAGGTGTTTTTGTAGATTGACTCTTAAAATGGAATCAGATACTAAACGTCTCCCATTAGCCAGTGTGTTATCACTGAAAGCTGGAAGCAGCTACTTGTGCTAAATGCTCATCAGCAGAAGTGAAATCTAATTAGCAAAATACACTAAATGTGTCTATTTATTCATTTCACAGGCAGAGGGGAACGATCAGGTGTGGAGCCACTAAATGAAGGATGGAGCAGCTTCTGCCGTGTTAAAGTCAGTCAGGACCCCAGCAGCAGTAAGGAGGAAAACACCACAGATCTGAGGCAACCTTTAAATCGTTGTATTTACAGTCTTATGTTGACACAGCTCAGACTAAAGCTGCTTATTGTAATTATTTCTTGTAGTTTCTGTGTCTTGAATCATGTACCGTTCTCCCACAGCCGTTTAAACCCTAAACAATCAGCTTTTAGTGGCAGTGGGAACGGCTCACCGACCCGTTTCAGACTGAGTCAATCGACTCGGGTAATAATCGCCTTCAGAAATCGGCCTCCAGTGGGAAGGACAGAGCCGGGTCGACCCGCCTATATATGTGAAACCATGGAGTGCAACATACCGACGTCATTCTGATCTAACAAGTCTGTTTACATTTAACAAACATGGAGCAGCACAAGTGAGAGATTCAAACAGATAAAAGAGCGAAGCAGTAAAGCAGATTATTTCTCTCCATCGTTTACATCCGGATTTCTGTCCCACTGGTGACATCATCAACCCTAACCTAGTGTGATGGTGCACCTGCCAGCAGGGGTCAGACTCGGCTTTTTTTAGGCAGTAGGAAGGGATCCAAATGGCGATTGTTAGCGGGTCCATCGGTGTTGACAAAACACGAGTTAACTCACTAATCTCAGTAGGAAAGAGGCCATTTTTTGTTTATTTTGAGAATCTGAGTAGACAGTGAATATGCTGAGTCCAAGTTCAGTTTATTTTCATATTCTGGCTGGTTTTTAACCCCCCCCCCTAATTCCATTCAATAGGTGTCCAAAGGTGACCGCCTGCCATAAGCCTCCACTCTGATACCCAATCAAAGGCCTACAGGTTTTCTTCAGGGAGGTCATCGCTGCCATCCGAGGAGAGGGTGTGCTGAGTGACAGCGGGGGTGGGGTGGGGGGGGCTCCTCTAAGTGACAGCTTTAATTCAAGTTGTGAGGAGGAGGAGGAGTAATCTTGGCTGTAAGCGTCTTTTTGAAATAGAGTTATCATCAAGAGGTGTAATGAGGTGTTCACTTCACTTCTGAGGAGGTGCTGTTGCTAGGATACCACACATCACTCCTGGGGATGTGCTTGAATTAAACGAAAAAGAAAAAAAACAAAGAACACAGTTTTCCCACCATCCGTTGATTTCTCTCTGTCGTTAAACAGGCAGCAGCTTTTCTTCGCTACAGAGGGAAACCTGAGGCCTCAGATTTAACCGGAGGTCGCTTCTGCTCCGCTTCGTCATCCTGGAGTCTTAGCGATCCGCTGCCAAATGTCAACAAACCCACCGACAGGGGAGGGGGCAGAGACTCAGCTGCTGCTAGCGGCAGGAGGACGGCGAGGAATGCGACTCTATCAATAAAGACGACCTGCAGGCCTTAAATGGAAACAGCTTGTGGTTTAACAGCAACATCCTAACAGCCATCATCTATAGGGAGAAATCTGTAGCAACATTATTGAGAGCAAAGAACAAGCTTCAAAAAAGGAAATTTAAACTAAATTTGTTTCGAAAAATAGAACTTTGGTAAAACTCGTAAAATACGATACAAAATGTGAATGACTATAAGTTTGTCCTTTTTTTAGATTGTTTAAATCCAGTTTTCCATATTTGGTCCTTTACACTTCTGGGTGGTCTGTAGCGGACCAATAGAAATGCTGTTTCTAGGGTCCACAGGGCAAAATCTGTTAAATGGGATTTAAAAACAAACAAAAAAAAATCAATAAAACTCAGTTTTCTCTTAAATAATGTGGAAAAAGAACTTAAAAAAATACGACTTTGGAAAAAAACAACAAACAAAAATAAAACCCTAAAATTAAAAAGAATCAGTTTGTTTTTTTTTAATTAAAACTGCAAACATCTGATAAAATGTCAAACTTTAAAAGCATTGATTGGACAAAGCATTCCCACAAATTACTCTAAGACTTTATGTTGACTGAGAACAGTGTGGAGCCGTTTATGAACGAGTTGTTAAAATAAACAAAACCTTGGTGGGAAAAAACTGAATCAATTCACTGTCATGAACTGATTTATTTGATCAGTGAAGGTAAAATCAGTGCAAGCTGGTCAGGAGGGAACTTCCTGTTACTCTCGAAGCTAACAGCTAAAGTTAGCAAAGGCAGCTAAAGTTAGACATTAGCAAAGCTAACATCAACTCTACCAAACACAGAAATGCTGCAGAGGAGCGATTCACCAAGTAGTTCTTCCAGGAAACGGCTCCGACTGGATGAGCGAGTGACCAGGTCTGCTTCACTCGCCCATAGAGTCAGGAGGGATTCGTGCCGCCATCATCTCACACGCCCAGCAAACAATAAAAGACGCTGATTCGTTGGCTGTCAGTGACCTGAATGATTCCCGCCTTTGTTAATTGGAGCATCGCTCACGTAAACCACACCGAGCGCGGCGCCGTTTCACCTTCTCACACAATAAAACAACCAACTGAGAAAGAACCACCTGTTTTAGATAATACAGTGATATTCGTGAGGTTTCTTCCAGTTATCTTTTTCATAACACGAGTTGCATTTGTCCCCCCCCATCCGAGCCGACAGACTTGTGGTTGGCAGAACCTTAAAATGAGGCGGGATCCTAAAAAGTTTGCCTGATATTTATAACCTGTTTTAGCTTTAAGAGGAGATAAAACTCTACAGTTATGGAGGGAATTTTGCTCCTTTACTGTTTGCAAACAAAGAACGTGTTTAAAACATAGATTTTGTAAACTTATTTGCAAAAACATGAAACTCGTTTTTTAAGATCAACTTTGTCATTTTCTCAGATTTTTTTTTTTCATGTTTTTCATGTTTCTGTTTTTTTTTACTGATTTTTTTTTTTACGTTTTATATTTTTCAGTTGTATTTGTTCAAATTCCTCTTTTGTCAGATTAAGTTTTGCTCGTTTCATTCTTTTCTGTTTTCCAGATCACTTTCTCTTCACTTCAAGGTTTTTTTCTGTGGAGACCAGTTAAGATGCATTTTTTCAAATTTCTAATTACAAAACACGTTTTTTTTTTTTTTTCCTTCCTTGTTGCTTTTCTAAAAGTAAAGAATTAGAAAACGCTGTTAAAGTTCTGTGAGCAGCTGAAGTGGCTCATTTAACTGTAAAACCAAAACTGCGGTTTCCATCACTAGTTTGAGGAGCCTTTCTAATGTCCTTTTTGGAACGCGTTCTTTGCTTGGTATGATCCCTTGTATAACCTCTAAAACATACCTTGCGCGTCTCCATCTGAGCCTCCTGTTGGCAGCACTGCCGGCAGACGGGCTGCAGCTTGGTCAGGCTGAACTCTCCCAGCAGGTCGCAGGAGCTGCACAGGAGGTTGCTGGAGAATCCCAGCTCCCTGCAAGCTTCAGACGACAGCTCGGCTCCGTACGCCGACAGCTGGAGGAAAGAGAAGGAGACGGTTTAGATGAAGAGCTTAGCAGAAAACCAGGAGATAGAAGTCAAGGAAGCGAAAACTCTGATCTAGTGTGGAAAACAGTTTATATCAGAGGGACAGGATGAGAGCAACACCGTTTAAACCAGTTTAAAGGCCAGAGCAACTTTAAAAGCAGAGATTTCTTTTCTTTCTCATCATTAAGTAAAAAGTTCATTAAAAATGTCATTATCTTAACGCAGTGATAATATCTCAGGCAGCATCTATTGTTCTCCTTTAGAGAACTGCTTCAGTACATTCAGCTTAGACAACAGTTTCTGCCCCCCCCCCAGCACATCCATCAGGCTGAGGTCTGGACTTTGACTAGACCACCCACTCCTAAATTAGTCTCCTTTTCATACCTGGAATGAAATTGCTTTTCTCCTGCTCTGAATCTATCAATGTCTCTCTTTCAATTCAAACATCACTAAAATTTTCAACCAATTTTTAAAACGTAAAAACAAAAATAACGAATTAGATGCGTTTCCATCCATTGGAACAAGTATGGAGTAAATTTGGTTCCATTATTGTTTCAAGCTAAGAACAGAGTTTGTAGTTAAAAAAAAAAACCAACAAACTTCTTAATAAATAAGAAAAGAAACATTTGGGAGGAACTGGCATATTTTTTTTCCAAATTGTATCTTTTTTTAAAACAGATTTTATATTTTCATTTTTTTTTATTTCTAAAGATTAATTTTACATGTCTTTCTTTTAAATAGGTTTTTATAAACATTATTCAAGCTCAATTCCAACAGCAGTTCTAATTAACACAAATGTTGCTAACGTCCAATTCAACACATCTGCAGAGCATCAATGATGTCAGTTGTTTGTTTATTTACAAAAAGAGACAAAGCCGTATAAGTTAAACAACAGATACCTTCTGCTTTATTGACTAAATTCTTCCTTTGAAGCCAAGAATTTGGTTTCTTTTATACATTTTCTATAATAGGCTTAAAGTTTAGAGAACATCTAGATTTTGATCTCTGTTGATCTTTATGCCCCGATAGTTGAAAGAGTCTTTTACTGGAATATTATAAATGGAGGATGAGGTACAATTTTTACTAATGTTAAAAGGTAGAAACCAGAGGCTTTAGAAACGTTCTTAATTGTATTAATTGTTAAAGAGACCTGAGAAGCATCTTTTAGGAATAAAGCGGAGTCGTCTGCTTTGTTGACTAATTATTATCTCTTTTTTAGCAACAGTGATGCCTTTGAAAGGGTTGAGTTGAATGAAATCAGAAAGTAATTGAGAGCAGATCAAAGAGTTATGGGGCCACTGCGGCTTTAGATCAAACCTGGGAGTCGTACCGGTATGAAGCCTGATTGAACAATTAGCATTTTTATACGTGGTTTTGATTGCTGCCCAAAAATAAGAGCCAAAACCAAATGTCTCTAAAGTTTAAAAAATGAAATTATATTCAATGGTGTCAAAAGCTTTACGGAAACGTAGAAATCATGTAAGGCTGTCATGATGGCTCCGATCTGCGTAGTTCATCAGATCCAGTACTGGCCTGATGTAGTTTGCTGTGCGTCTTTTGTCTCTCTTTTGAGTTTCGTCTATTATCAGCTTAAGAACACTTTCCATGCTCATCGCAAAAATGAAAGCCAGTATTTCATAGTCGTCGTCGTTAAGGCAGATCGGACGCCAATCATCAATCAGCAGGGGGTCTTCTTTTTAGGTCTGGGAAATGCAGTCAGAAGGCCTGGACACAGAGTGGGAGGAGGAGTTTGGTTATCGATACAAACAGCCGGTGGAGGAACGGAGCGAGTTGTTCTGCTAAGGATGTAGAACTCTGAGGTCAGGCCATCGACTCCTGGAGATTCACTGAGGTTTAGGTGCCTGATGGCAGACAGGAAATCAGCAGGAGAGGCGGCTATCACACACATCTCTGCGCTCATCGTCAACAGACGGTCTACAACCGTACCTGCTTTCAAACATTTTCTAGGACCTTGACTTCTTTTTTTTTTATAATTCACAAACCTTAAGGATTTTAAGGAACCAATGGGAACCCTTGTTTAAAAACAGCTTATCATTAATTGAACCCCAGCTGCTTCTGGTGACTTTTTAATGTTATTTTATAACTTATATCCTGATAATTACTAAATTATGTCCAGCTGTCATATATTCCGACCTAGTCTATTTTAGTCTGAATCAGGATATAAGTAATATGTATGATATAAATGATAAACTATGAATTGTATAAATGATAAAGATTGTTCCCAACAATGTTTGTCAGTCTGATTCAGACACGTCATCTTCAGAGATTTAAAGAGATCAGTTTTACTTTCAGCTCTGCTGTATGTTTACCTTCCATTAAATCATCTCCTTTATTCCCCTGGAGCCTCATTATACATCCTCCCACTGATGTCCTCTACACTAACTGTAGCGGGAAATACCATTTTAAAATCTTATTCCCCGCTGGTTCAGTCTGGACCGCCGGTATCGTACAGGTTGAGCGGATTTACAACACCGGAAGTCTAAATTCTATGACGTCGGTTCTCGTCGTCAAAAATCTAAAAATTAACTTTTCAGCTCGTTTCTCGTAACAACATCATCCGGATTTGCAGCCTTTAATGAATCGGCTCAATTACAGCTCTTGGCTCGCAGCAAATCAGAGGAAGAGCCACGTCACGTAGCGGCTCCTGGAACAACAGGATGCGGTTTGCTGATCGGATCCCCGAGCTCGAAAAGCTCACAGCGGCCCAAGCTGGTTAGACACCCGTCTCCCCGCGGATATACCCGGCTTTCTCTGCATCCATAAACTCACCGTCTGAAGCAACGACAGCAGCCACAGCAGGTACACCTCTCCCGACATTTTGCTCCCTGCTTTGCGAGCGAAACTACCACAAGGGTCCTTTATTGGTTTGCTCACGGAAAACTACTTTAGCCTGACTGATATTGGGCAAGAATAAAATATTTTTTTGCAGTTTTATCGTTTATTGGTGAAAATTTTGGATCATAAATTGTGATTAAAACAATTGTATACATTTTAATTTACAATAAAAAGACAAGTGAGATTTTTTTTCTTTATTTTTAGTTTGGCATTAGCTAAGGACAACTAAAACATATCTTCTTTGTCTTTACTGATTTCCCAGGGTTTTGAATAGAGGGCGACCCCTGCTGTCCGGTCGAGGTAAATAAAAATGAAACCGTCCAATCCGGATTCAATAGGCAGTAAAAGTGGACGAATAGAAAGCCTCAACTGGCTGCCGGACTGATTGTACATCCAATGGTCTGGGTGGCAAACAGTGGGGATGTGACCGTAGTGCGGTGGTAGCCACACTCGGTGGGACAGGGGACACTGGCAGGAGCGACTGGTACCAGTCTGGTTCCAATCCGACGGGGAAACTCGCTTTCTGCTGAAATCTGTTGGGCTTTGGGACGATTTACAATCCGCAACGATGAATTAAGTATGGAACTCTACCATTGGAGGTGATTGGGGGATCTGGGCGTTAGAATATAAACACAGCGCGTAATAGAGGCCATGCTCTCAACCCTCAGCCCCTGATTAAATCCCCGCAGCCTCTGTTTCGGTCTTTTCGCTCCTTTGGAGGATGGAGTGACCGAACCCCCTCCCGGATGATTTGATGGGGCTGCTCAGAGTCATGATGCCGCCTAAGTTGCAGCTGCTGGCGCTGCTCGCCTTCGCAGTGGCCATGTTCTTCCTGGAGAACCAGATCCAGAAGCTGGAGGAGTCCCGAGGAAAGCTCGGTAAGTTGAAGCGATCATGACAGCACGAGCGCGGCGCGAGGAGGGGGAGCGCGCGCGGGGGGTGAGGCGGGCGAGCTCTGCTTGTTGTGCATGTGGGTCAGGTAGAGATGCGAGCTGCGCCTCGTGTTTCATCTTGTTCCTCAGAAGAAGAAAAACAGAAAGTCTTTGGATTCATTGTTTCCTGATGCTGAAGCTGCTGAAGTTTGCGAGACTCCGAGTGGAAAACATTTCACTGCATATTAAAATAATGATCTAGAAGGTTTATGACAAGGAGTGACTGATGGAGCGGTGCTATTAAAATACACAAACATACCGTCATTAACAAAGTATACCGAGCGATAAAACACGGCCAGGAAATTAAGTATGGATTTAAACAACGGAATTAGACTAAAACAACATCAAAATGTTCTAATTTATTTTTTAATTTATTATTTATTTTAGTTGTTTTTAGCTGATGATCAAGCTGTGTTCTATTGATGTTCACATGTGAGAAAAAGATCAAAGTAAAAGTTTAACAACAAAATGTATTCGTATTAGACGAATAGACACGTTAAAAACTGAAATATAAATCAGTAATTTGTCTGAAAATTAGTATTTTCTTTGATTTGAGCTTCTTTAGACACAAGATACTGATAGATTAAGATGATTGAAATGTAACATAGAAAAATAAAGAACTTTATTATGTTATTACTTGTGTGTAATAACTAATTATCTTATTTTAAGGGTAAAAAAATATTTTCACTGGCAAATCACCTTCTCGAATTAAGGCCAAATACTTTTTGACTCATTTCTTTTAGTCATTTTTTGCCTTTTGGTCATTTACTAACATCTGAGCATTTTTATCATCGTGTATCCTCCCAAATCTGCTTGACATTCAGTAAATTGCAGAAAGTAAAATGTTAATTCGAATAGATCTGGTACCGAATTGAAAGTAACACTGTGGGGAATATTTCTAAAACACCACAGTATTGCCACTGAGTGACAGTCAGTGGATATGAAACACAGCAGGAAATTGCAGGAAAAAAAACTAAAAATGCCATTTTAAACAGAGCTAGGAATGTTTAAAAAGACTCAGTTACAAGACGTTTCTAGATGTGATTATTATGTTTAACAGTAACGCTAACATGGAAGCTTTACAAGCAGATGAACAAAAATAAAAAGCAAACAGGAGTCAGTTTCCCATTAAAAATACATAAAAGCAAACAAATAAACAAACTGAAGGATGATGCCATCGCCTCACGTCTCTCCTCTGTGCTGCTGAACGCTGGCTGGGTCCAAAAAGATGGCCGGGTGATAACGAACCATGGTGGTTCTATTGTGTGGGGAGACACATGATATGCACACATTTAGTGGACTAGATTACTGATGCTTAGCTGGAAGCTAAGATTTTCTATGCTTGGATTATCATTTAGTAAAATGCTCAATAATTTAATATAGATTCATGTATTGAAAGTGATCAATGATAAATTCATATTGATTAGATAACGACAGTCTTGGGTTGGTCCAAACATGGGCGTCAGGCCATCTGTAGTTGTTGTCTGTTGCTAATACATGAGATTCCTGCATGGTTTATAGAGGCACTTGTATTTTCCTTCTCCCTTATAAAACACAAAATAGTTCTCCAAAAATGGTGAATTGTTGTATTTATCGTCGTCTGTTATGTGAAATGAACCAGTTCTGTATTTTATTTTCATTTTAAGGTTAATATACCACAGAAATGTGAAATTTGTTTGGACATTCCAGTGGAGGGGATCACTGCTGCCACCCTCTGGTTTACAGAGGAACTGCTTGTTCTGAAGGTGAATTACATCTACATGGAAACAACATATTAGCTTTTTATTGGGGGGGCCACCGGGTGTCCGTTGCCACCCCGACCCCCCAGCTAGTTACGCCTGTGGTAGAGAAGCAAGGAAGAATACAGGAAAACTTTTGAGGGAAATCCGGTTTTAAAACCTGGAATTATAGTGAAAAACACTTCTGTTGTGTCGCCTATGAGATTTGATGGGAGGGTCAATTTATGAGTTCAACAATAATTTACATCAAAACAGCAAAATGAACCAAATATGCAACGTTGAGGCGTCGCTCTGTAGATTTTTAATATAAAAAGTCTGGTTTTATACAGAATGGTTTGATGTTTTTCTAAATGTTTTAAATCCTTTTTATGGAGCCATTAGAAATCGGAAGCAGAGACATTAAACTGTGTCTGGTCTACAGGAGGAGAGCATTACTGTTCAGTTAGAAATCACCTGCGTTTATGGGGACACAGCAAATCCTCCCCCCCCCCGAATAAAGAAGTGGCCGCCGCTGCCCTCTGAAATCTCATTTCCACCTCCCACTGTGGGGCTCAGTCCCAGTAAAGATCTGGGACGCTGCAGGATTATCTGTGCAGCGCCTCCACCAGGGGGGGGATTGTGGGTTTTTTTGAGGAGAAGAAGACCAGAGCAGTCGTTTTAAAGGGGGGGCAGCCTGGCACAGAGGAGATGCATTTTTGGACGAGTCCTGGCAGGAGAAGCACAGGTGTGATCAGTGACAGCTGGATGCATTCCATCTGATTTAGGCGACGCAGCGTCTGAGGTTTACAAAAACTGCCTTTTAGATTTGCTCTGTTCTCCGTAGGTCAGAACGCAGCTAAGCACCCCTGGTTGAAACAGAATTAGACAAAAAAGACAAGAGCTCAGTTTTATAGTTGTAAAACTACCTCTCCACCATTAGTGCTGCACACACTGGTGGTTCTGGACCAGATTTACCAGAGGGGACAAAGTGGGGGCCAGAGCTTTATTATAGGGGCCCCAAACAAAAGAAAGAAAGAAACACAAAGACATGAGTTAAAGGTGTAATTTATTAAGGGAGCCAGAGAAATACTTGGCACCTCTGGAGCTGCAGGTTGCAGACAGCTGATGATCCAGCGGATCCTTCATTTAAAATCATTCTTAAAGAGGCTTTATGGAGTTTCTAGTGATACTGCCTCCTGTGGCCAAAACTCAGAACTGCAGCCCTCTTCTGGTTGTGAGCTTGTACTTAACTTTTTTTTTTCCATCTTACATGAAGTTGCCGTCTGTGTCTGAGTTAAGCTGGATGCCAGTCGTGTGATGTGACGCCTCGATTGTTTGCGCTTGATTCAGGAAAATAAGCCACCGATTGTTACATGCTGAACCACTGAGGTGTCAGCCTCATCATCAAAAGATGTTTTAGTCATAAAGGGTCAAATAAAAAGAATGTTTTAAAGACATTTTTCATTAAAAACTTTCATAATATCTCTTTAAAGATGAAAGCTACACGCTCTTCTCCTCCTGACCACTAGGTGGCTCACCTGCACTCACAAGCTTTTGTTCCAGCCTTAAATTGTACCTTGTGCCAGGTCAGCTAATGCTATTTGCTAGCATTAGCAAACATTTAACTTCCAGTTCAGAAGGGGAACCAGTAACCTGTGAGCCCACAGTTGCAGTTATTCTTGTATTGTCATAAAATAAACCTGCTGCTCTTTTAACTAAACCAGAACAGTAAGGGGTGCTGCTGTGACGTTGGCGTTGAGCGCATGAGCCCTATACCCGCCGTCATCGGTTCAAGTCCTGGCCCTGCTGACCTTTGCCAAATGTTTCTCATCTCTCTTGAACCCACTTTCTTGTCTGCATACTTTCAAAAATAATTAAAAGCCACTAAAGCCTAAAATTAATTGTTACAAAGCGAGAACCATAAGATGTAAAATTGGTCAGAGGGACCAATCTGTTCCAGTGTCTATGCTGGAGCATGTCGCCATAAAGTATGTCCTCAGTATAAGGGCCCTGGCCCCTGTTGGCCCCTGTCTGGAACCGCCCATGGCTGATGGTTTGACCTCCTGAACTCAACCAGAACATGGCTGCACTGTCGACAATGTTGAGGATGTTTCCTGACTCAGTTTGTCTGCAGAGTTTTAGGGACTCAGTACTCAGCCCTGTGGAGCGCCGGTGTTCAGGTAGGGGCTCATTTTGAGGTGGTAGAGAAAGTTTCTGATCCTGTACAGAGAGTAGTTTTCTATTTTGCTTCCAGCTTCACAACATGGATGAGAATGAATTACTAGAAGAAGGCAAACTAGGCAGGTTTTTACTTCCTGGATCTGGGTTGGTTACCTCTGCCTGTAGTTTTACTGTCCAGCTGCCTGGTAGTACATGTATTTTGTTTTCTTTGCTCTGCATCAGCTGATGAGTTGATTCGATTTCTTTATAAATGGAGAAAAACTCCAGGAGAACCAAAGACCTGTAACAACAAACCAGAGTAGAAGCATCAGTCTGTTCAGATGTACGCAGGTCACACAGCTGAAAGATTTAATGGATATCTTTTGATTAAAAAACATTTCTAAACAGCTTGCAGAGTTTTGCACTGTAATCATCCACTATACATTTTGCATGTAGCATCTGCTTTGTTGCTGCCTGGATTTTGCAGCTCAGGTTGGAGGAAAAACATGGAGATGAATTGGACCATGAAGTCCAGGACTTTGATTGGTGTTCCTGCATCCTCCCTCTTTAACCACAGGTGCTGCTGTGGAGAAACAGTGAACGCTTTCCTCTTCTGCTCCAGCTGCACCTGTTGCCTTTGTCTTTGCTTTCATCGTGATGCCTACAGGATCATGGCTCAAATAACTTTAGTGGGCCGACGGATGAATCCATTTGCATTTTCCTCTCAAGTGTCTGAAAAGGTCATCAGAGGCACAAAGGAACCCTCAGTAAGTCGGTACCACCTCTGCTTCCCATGGCAGGCTGTGCTTTGCAGCATCTGACATGTCTATTTATATTTGCTGCTCTCCCACACAGTTGTTTTTCCTGTGCCTGCTTGCTGCAGAGAGCGGCTCAGGGTTATGAGATGTGTGCGAGTTCGTATGAAAACCAGCTGAGCTCGGCTGCAGGAGACGGCAGCAGTCAGGCAACGTTTGGACAGATATGAAGACGAGAGAGCAGAAAATAAAAACCTGGATGGAGAGAGGTGTAATCAGTGTTTGTTATGCTGAAACATGGCGGTGCCTTCATCGGGTGAGGACCCCGCCCTGCTGCTGACGCCTGATTTAGTCTGAAGCGCTTTGCAAAGGAGGATGGGTTTGCATTTCAGATTTTTATCTGAGGCATAACCTGAACATCTGCAGGTTTTGAGGTTCCTCAGCTTCAGCACAGCTGATTCTGATGATTGTAGTTCAGCATGAGCCTGTTAATCAGCTACCAGTGGAAACCAGCTGCGCTCAAGCAGGAAAACCTCTAAAACCTGCAGAATGGCGGCCCAGCAGGACTGACTTTGGACATGCCTGCCTTAAAAGGAAGCAGCTTCTCTATCTAGTTGACATTTCATTGAAACGTGGCGTTGGCCCATCAGAAGGAAGCAAGATGTGGTTATAAAGTGGACCAAGAGGTACGGATATTTCTAGGACCGTATGTTGTGTTGCTTTTGGTTCTTCGGAAACCGCTAAAGCACAAAGATTAGGTCTCAAAATGACAACAAATGAAAATAAATTCAACCATCTGCCAATGCTTTACAGTCATGTTGAGAACTGAGCGATACCGACCCGATACGATACGATTACCTCATTTGTTGGTTGGACTATTAGAAAATGAAGGGATGTTACTCAGAGAACGATAGTCAACATCAATAGTAGGAATGTTGTGATCTGTTACTGATACTGATAATTAGCCAGGAAACAAATATCGTCCTGCATTTAAAGTCTCAGTTTTAAGCCAGCAGATAGAAACATGTAAGTCTTTGGTAAAAACGAATCAGTCAGTTGTTCTCGTTCTCGTTGTTATTTACATTTTTTATTCACTTGATCGGGCCTTTTTTAACATTTCTCACTACAAAATAAGTCATAAAAGTATATCTGATTTGTGCTGCTCGATATCTGTATCAGTCAAAGCTGTAATATCGGTATCGAAAATAATAATTGATCCCTGATCAATAGGTTTAAACTTTAAACTTAAATATTCAAACTGTTTATTTGAAGAAAATAAGAAACAGATGAATGAGAAGAGTGAAAGGCTTGTGCACAAAAGGATTTTCACTTTACAAACACTTCTCTGCTACCAGAGTGGCGTGTTTTGGTGATTAGCTGTACTGAGGGCTGCAACCTCTGCTGGATGGAAATCATGGAGCGGAGTAATTTAATCCACAGATCAACTGGTTCAGGTTCAAAGTTCTCAATGTTTAACATTTGATAATTAAACAAAACATTAAACAGCGGATGAATGAAGCGATGTGTGAATCATCCTCAAACATGACATGAACCGATATTGTATATTGGCTGATATCGGAGCGAGCTGCGGTCGGGCATCGGTTCATCCCTGGATCATCCATCCGGAGGGGAAACGGTGATCTTAAACGTCCTGGCTGATTAAATTCACCATCACACATGTTCAATAACCACTAATGATGATGTTACATCACTGGCGAGGAGTTCTGACCCAGTTTATGCAGAATTATGCAGCTTTTAATCTGGAAAACTGTGATGATTGATAGTTGAATAAAAGTGTGCAGGTGGCGCAGTGGTTCGCGCCACGGCCCATGTACGGAGTCCTCGGCGCGGGCGACCCGGGTTAGGGTCCGGCTTGTGGTCCTTTCCCGCATGTCTGAAAGAACGAGCCACTGGTGCCGTAAAACTAAACCAAAAATGCTTTTGCAGTTTCTTCAGCTTTTTTCATGAAACCACAGGAGTAACTTTGTGCTTTAGGTCTGCTGTCTAAACCCCCCCCACCCCCCCCCACCCCATTACTGAAAATGAATCTGAGGCCCCCCTCCCCCGCTCTGTCAGCCACCACAAGAATCTGTCGACTTGGCCAGGAAGCTCTGTGATGGATGACCGGAGCGAGCAGACGTCTGTATGTGGCAGCAGTGAAGTGCTGCACAGCCAGACCAGTAGTGACGGCTGACGGTCACGCTGCCCGCTGCCATTACCAGGTGCACCGGCTGCAGCTCCATCTGTGCAGCGCCGACAGGCAGCGAATGGACCATTAGGAGGGACGGGTGGGGTCCAAAACCCACAAATCATTTCCACACCATTATAAACCAGGAAGGATAGAAAACTGCTCCAGTAAAGCAAAGAACATTCAAGAAAGATCATTTAAAGAAAAAATGTTGTTGAAAATCAGTGAAACATGAAGAACACGAGTGTTTGGATGAAGAACACGAAGGGGTCACATGATTCCATCGAACACGCGCCGTCTGTAAATGAGGACGCTGTGCTGACTCCGCCCTCATCAGGATAAACGGCGGTCTAGTTCAAGCACAGAGAACGTCGGTTCGTTCCCAGATCTTTGGTACCTACATCACGAATAAGATTTCATTTTTATAAAGGTGTATTTGTTTACATGTTATTGTTGTTTCATTTTGAAGTTGAATGAAAACACAGCAAAGACTTTTTGTCAGTTTTACAAATCAAAACAACACAAACAATCTGTTGTTATGATGATTGGTTCAATAGATCAGTTTCTCAGTACTTGAGTTATTTCTTTAAAAGCTTCTTTTTACTTGAATAAAATATGATGAAGTAGTTGTACTTTAGCTGAAGTACCGTTCTGGGTACTCTGGCCTTAACATGCACATAATATAAAACCATCCTAACAATCTGAGGCCTCTTCAACAAGCAAACCAAGACGGTTGTTGCTTCTGTTATCGCCTCCATCTGTTTGCTCTCTGGCACAGGATCCAACATGTTCTGGTTGTTTCGGTTCTGACTGATCCATCAGCAATCGGATCAGAAAACCAACCCAGAACATAAAGCGATGCTGGAGGTTTTACTCCACTGAGTTCATTACACAGCTGAGCGCGTCCGGATTGAACAGCATCTGTCCTTCTAAGATGCTGTGAAAGAGTGAAGCCGTTCCAAACTCTGCCGGCGGAGGAGGCCCCTGTTCTCCGTCTGCATCAGGGATGTTCCTGACTCCAGGGCTCTGACCTCTGTGGACATGTGCTTGGACGTAGGTGGCCCGTGTGTACGCGGCATAAATAGAAAGGCTGCTTGTAAAAGTGCCGCCTCATGTTCCTCGTAAGTGGAGGAAAACAAACGGTCTGTTTGACTGCAGGCCTCATGAGGAGGCTGCCTGTCTGTTAGCAAGACAGAGTCTCAAAGACGATTTCATTTCTTTTTTCCTCAACATCACAGCTTCTGTCTGCTGTCAGTCAGTCGGACGATTAAAGGAATCCAGTTTCCATCTGTTGCGTGTTGGTATCTGCTCCCAGACACAAGCGGCTCTGTGAGGAGCTCTGGGAGAGCAGAGATGTGTTGTTCAAATGCGGCCATTGTGGAGCTGATGTAAGACTTTTAAATGCATTCATTTCCTGGCTCGGCTTTAGTCGCCGTCTGGATGGAATTTGACTTTGATTGTCATGCTGGACACTTGCAGCCCACCCACTCACCCACGCCGCAGCTCAGGGGCTCGGAGATCTGGTCAGGAATTTGCTCTTGAAAAGGACAGTGGTGGGGCGTTAGCAGCCCGTCCCCAGGCGACCACAGCAGACATTGATTGCAGCTCATTCCTGCTCCAAACATCAATCATGTTGCTGCTGATATCAGACACTGAGCGGCGGATGTGTGACACTGTCAGCTTTTATCTTTTTTTCTACACCCACAGATTTGTAGAGTTTGTGCCCAGTGGCACCAAAGAAACCGCGGTTTGAGTTCTCATGTAAACCATCCCTTATCTTTTCCTCAAAGCTAAGAGAAAGTGTGTTCCTGGAAGACACCTGAACTCAGCTCTTTCTGATCCTATCTTGTCCCTGTTTCTTTTTTTACTAAGCACTCGGGTTTCTTTTTGACTCTTCATATCTGTTTTTAGCTCTGCTAAGGGCCATAAAGGATGCACGAGTCATTTGTTCTCCCTCTGCACACGGGCATCTGCTAGCAGGAGCAGCTGGTGGTGTCTGCTCGCTGCTCCTCTCTAAAACATGCCATTTTGAGCAGCTAATGGAGGACAGCTCGCTGCAGGAGATGGGTTTAGGTGTTTGGGATTGGACAGGCTGTGGGGAGGCTGGACGGCATGTGGACGCCAGTCAAAGGATGGGGGGGGGTTGCTGTATTGTTAGAAGCAGCTTTGATTGGGGCCAGGGATTTATGGCCCCTGGTGTGCACTTTGTCTGACAGAAAATTTGTTTCCTGCAAAGTGGCTCACACAGTGGCAACCGGAGCCGACTCTGCTGCTCGCCGCTGTCGCAGGATGACAGACAGGCTAATCGGGGTGTTATGGACGGTTTCACACCCTCAGTGTAATTGGAGGCTGTTCCAGCAGAGCAGAGCACTCCAACCCCTACCCTCCGGACTGATTTGACTTCCTCCTTCACAAAGGCCACCTCTGCCTCTAGGGCTGCGGCCGACCAGGACTTTATGAATGGAGCACGCAGCTCCGATGAATAGTCAGGAGATCAGGTTAAAAAAAAGACACTTTGCAGATTTCCCTGCAAACTGGTTCTGATGCAAATATTGTTGTTTTGAAATAATTACGCTATGAACAATAAAATGCTTTAACAGCTGCATGTCTAAAAGGTAAACCTGAACAACCATAAAGGTTTAACTTTGAGGTGATCAAACTTAGATAAGGGCTCAAAATACATCTTTATTTACAGTTGTGGTCAAAAGTTTACATACACTTGTAAAAAACATAATGTCATGGATGGACCTGTAGCTGCTTTGAAATGGCT
>JAUZNJ010011680.1:0-17824 GCA_034780135.1 Jordanella pulchra
TTTCTTTCTTTCTTTCTTTCTTTCTTTCTTTCTTTCTTTCTTTCTTTCTTTCTTTCTTTCTTTCTTTCTTTCAAAAAGAAATATGAATATTTACAGAACTTACCTAAGGTTTTTCCACTCATGCGTATGGACACCGGAGTAAATAAAAATGTGCATCACAGTACAAAGTTCATTGAAATCCCGCTTCACTTTTTGTACCATGAGAAACTGTGAGGCGAAACGGCGGTGAGGGTCTCCCGGGTGACTTACTGATGCTTATAAAGGGGGTAGATGCCGTCAGAGGACCAAGACACGCGTCACAGAAACCACCAGTCCCTCCTAACGAGCACCTGGCATGCAACACGTCACGACGTCCTGGCTGATGTTACTGGAAGAGGGCCAAGGTTCCTTTACCCAATGATCTTTCCTAAGAAGGTTGTTAAAAATGTCGCATCGCGCTTTAAATAATCAGTTATTTGCAAGGGAGATTTTTTTCTGCTTTCTTAAAAGTCGGTGCGTAAAAACGCATGTAGCGCAGTTTAGAGACTTCTTCATTTTTCTTTGTACGAGTGAAGGAAGATCGAACGTGTCCCCGTGTCTTCATCATAAAACTATGAGGATAAATACCTACATTACTAAAACATATAGCCAGCAATTATGCACAGTCTCTCAAGGAGAAATACAACCTTCTGCTCTTTTTTTCTATGATCAAACGAATTCATCGACTAAAACACTCCCCACATTTAAGCAATTAGAGCATTCTTAAATGTGCGTGTGCCTTTTCCCTTCAGGATTTATATCTGTGAGCTCCCTCTACTTAATGGCCACTTCAGCCTGCAGTCCGTTTATCTGGACAGGACTTGTCGAAACTGGCAGGCATCCAATTAGGATGGGTCTAAAACATGCAGTGAGGTATAATGATACAATCTGACTTTTAAAAATCCTGCACCCAGAGACTCAGAGGCACAACTACTGGATGGAAAAAAAGAACCATGTCCTGGAGAAGGTCGTTCTTCCGTCATGGTAAATTGTGGCAAATAAGCAGCGCCCTCTTTTGACACGGCAAACAGGGCGATTCAGCACCATGGACAGAGTGCAATGTATACAAAAAGGTGGCTACTAATGACTAAACTGATAAAAAAGGGTAATCCTTTATGAAGAACGTCTCAGGATATAATTGCTGTTATCCCAGCATTATTATCATAATATTTCCTAAACTTATTTTGATGTTTAGTATTAGTTTTATACATAATAGCTGAATAATATCGGCAGTATGTTAACATGTACATTAAAGCTGCCCAGCATGTGCAAAATATTTTTTTATGAATAAACAACCATCACGTAAATTTAGAAAAAATATATAAAATAGAAATTTCAACATAATCAAAATTCAGTCTTATGTTAATCATTAGAAAGCTTTATTTTCAAACTTTTACAACCATTTTCATAACCATCCGAATGAAGCTTTCGACTATGTTTCAAATGATTGTTTAATGGTCACAGTAGCAAAGGGGAATATACTTGCGTCTATGGCAGTATATTTCAATCATTTTAGGACATTACTTTTTTATGCTTTGGTCACTGGATCAGAATGAATTTAGACTATATTTGGCATCCAACGAATGAATCAGTGAAATATTGATGCCAACAAAAACAAAACATCCTGCGAACATCTGGAAAGTCTGCTAACTACATGTTGGACAGATGTTTGGTGCAGAACCTTGAGAGATTTCTATAAAAGACAGTAAATCTTAACTCTGGCATCTGAGTCATTTGATAATAATAATCCCATATGGTATACAGTATATTTAAAGAGCAAAGTCAATTAAAATTACAATATTGTGTCGCTGCTTCAGATAAAACATTTCAACATCTGTAACTTGATTAACTACATACAACCAAATGCTGTTCAGAGCCAAAGGACTTGTGGTTTAATGAGCAGCTGTTGCTGGCACCTCAAAATTTCTCTCCAAGAGAGACAGAATAAGAGGAAGAGAGACTGAAAGATCAAGAGGCAAGGTTTTGGGACAGCATATGATAAATAAACATCAAATCTGAACATTAATTACAAAGAAGCAATATTTAGTTTCACAAATTTTATTGCTTAAAAATTAAAACACAGAATGGAATATAATACATACAGGCCTTTAAAGATGCGCTTTGAGCATTGAATCTAATAATTTACCTTGCTTAAAATATCAAATACAATTACACAGTTGACCTACAGATATGAATGGCTACTGGATAGTGACTTAACCTCATACAGCAAATCACATTTTTTACAGTCACAGAAACATTACACATTCACATGGTCTTGACTATTACTGTGAGCAGGATCTGAATAGTTTTGGTTAAAGTATTAAAAAGGCCTGCAAACGTATGTGATAAGAAACTAAGGTGCAACAGCATCTGCCTGTCACAAATAAAACTTTAAACACCTAATATAAATTAAATCATATTATGTAATTCTGTCTTAATAACTATCACAGACTTTGTAACATTTGAGAAAGCGATTATATTAAACATTAAAACATACTTAATTTTGGTTTTGCACAAGTTTAAAAGTTTTACTCTGTGAGTTACCAATATCTCAAGCTCTGTCTGACACTTTATGAAGACTGGTTTAAAAGGATTGTTGCTAAAACAATCATGTCCATCTGCACCATTCTTTAAGCTGCATGTCATTCATATTTGCAAAAACTATTTTACAGAGCACAAGCTTTTGTATTGACCAGTTAGTTCAATGAACTTTACATTGATGCGGGATGACAACCCCAACAATGATGGGGATAGAGATTGTAGTCGCTGTTTCCTTTTTTGCTGCTTTTGCTAAAAAAGGGATGAAATAATATAAATGTTAAGCTACAATTAAAAACCTTTTAGATTATAAACAGAGGACTGAAATAGAGAATAGCATTTCAAATAAATGCAACCAGGCATATATCTGTGAACTAAATCGTAAAAACCCTTGTTTTTTGTTATTTTCTTTACATTGCTTGATAGAAATAAAACAGGCTGGTTTTATAGCAAGCTTTAGGTCAGACAGACGACATGAAAAGATCAAAGACTAGCAAGAAAAAATAACCAAATACTTGTACAGACTGTAATTTTATGCTTTCTACTCTGCCTTTGATTCATGGATGTACTGAGAGTAAACCTGAAAGTAGCATTTTGGATGATTTGGATGAAACCTTTTGTTTGCAAGGAATGAAATAAAGCCAAAATATCATTAGCTGGAATTTAGCTTTGTACAGACACATTTGGACTTTTATCAGCGATTTTTACCTACTAATCTTTGTTATTTTTGGGTTTCTTTATCAGTTTCAGATCAGATCAGATCAGTTTGCTATAACCTAATATTTTACTTCAGCCAAAGCTTTTGTTTACTGTTTATGTTTCCTTTATTTTCTAGATAAACTTTTCTTCTAAATAAGTATTAATTAAGTGTTAGCTGTAAGTTGCCATATGATCTAAGAAGATAAGAAAAAGGCAGCTATTGGAAACAAATTTAGCATTTTTTCTCAGATTTTTTTTTTATCCTGGTGAACCTCAGGTTGAGAATAAAAATCACTGTTTCAAGGGAGTCCTGGCCAAGAGGTAGCAGGCAAGTAGGAATTAAAAGGAATAATATTATAAATAATAATAATAAAAAAACAGAATGTGTTGATAAGACAGCTATGAGACCTAATACAAAAGAGGAGAACAAAAAACATTTGGCAATTGGTCTGTACATAAACTTTAGAAATGGAAAGTTTGAAAAGCTTGGATATCAAACCCAAGAGTAAAATGTGTGAATCAATTAAGAAAATAAAGCCGTTAGTTTAAGTCACATTTTGTACCGAATATACAGGAGACAGAATGCCTTTTTTTAAGAATGATTCCTAATGTTCTTAATAAAAACAATATTTACTGGAACAATAAGAAAGTTCAATAAATTTTGAAACTGTATAAGAAAAAAAAATGTTTTTAGAGCGACATAGAGAGTCTGTATTAGACTGAAACAGAAATGCTACTGATCACAGGAAGTTTTATTTAAGTAGAAAAGAAAATGGGGTATTTGTGTACATTTAGGGCTGGTGCTTGAGGGCTTTCAATTTTTAAAAGCAGGGTAGATTTTTGCCATATTTCTCCTTTGAGTTCTGCCACAGCTAAAAAATCTGAATGATTTCCTCAGACAAACCACTTATTGTATTAATATGATGCAATCATGGCATCAGCTTTTAGTTTTATTGTAGCCCTTACATCATTGAATTAATCAGGGCGTACATCTGGGGTATGAGACGCAATTAATATGCAGTACAGTCAGCTGTGTTTGAATTTTCATTGAGATTTGTTTTTTCCACTAAGTATTTCTATAAGTTGAGTTTGTGTTCCTCTCAGGAGAAATACGGCGCACTACCTTCTGCGCTAATGATTGTGATTGGTCTGGTACCTTGAATCCACCCCTTTATATGCATATATTCAGATTCAAGAGCTGAATTAAGTTAGCAAGTTGCTAACCAGTTTAGTGGTACTGATTGCCATTGTTGTGGATCGGTTAAACTAGATAAGCTGGGAATAATCCTGCTAGGTTGAACTTGCTTTGCGTTACAGGCCACCGGTCAAAGACTCAACTAAATATGTGAGCAGAAACAGGGTCTATTTTCATTGGTGCTTTAAAATAAAGTCAATCAATCATTTACAAAATATCTGGGAATCCTACTGACAGGTCTGGTGGTTGCTCCTCACGCGCTCATGTTCTCATTGTTTTGATTTGATCTAGAAAAATGGAAAAAGGGTCATATGAGTAATTGATGGTTGTTGCTCTGAATTTTTAGGATTACCAAAAGAAAACTGGAAAATGTTAAATCAGGATGAAGAGTTTACATGATGGGTTTTACTAACTGAAAAATGTTACTGAGAATACGACAAACAATATTCAGGGAAAACTGCTTTCAATGTTCTGTATTTTAAAATGATACCCTTTAGAAACCAGTATCCCTTCACGGGTTTCATATTAGCAAGAGTCTGGAATATTAAGATCAAACTATCACAAACACATAGGATTCTATTTAAACACATTGGACAGGTGGCGTCATGTGAACTCATATGGTTGAGGCTACAGATTACAAGTCTTTAACAACCACAGATCAACAAAATCATTAATAGCACTTTATAAACAAACATGTAGTACTCACTGTATAATTTGATCTATGTGAATAAGTGCAAAAAACATAGCAGAAAAAGAAACTGACATTTTTGGACAATTAAACAGTTATTATTTACATGATACTGCCTTGTATTTCAAAACAATACAGATATTATAAAACTTAAAATATCTCTAGGTTGGGATCACAGTAAGAATGTACAACCCCCCCCCCCCCCAAAAGAAGACACTAAATCAACTTATAATAAATTGAACTAGGTAAAAATAACATTAAAGGCTATTGTAAATACTTCTATTATGATAATTAACTTTAAAACAACATCTCCATGTTATATCTGTTCTTTAACCCACAGCCATACCAACCCCCTTAACCCGTCAGAGATCTGGCTTGGGTGGAAGAAGCCACATCCAAGTATTACAGCAGGTATGGAACTAATCTGAACAGCTGCTGTTACAACAAATAACATGCATGAACAGCAGCAGGGGGTTAATTAGATATAAAAACATCTGCTTTGAGGATTTTGGCAGATTGGGGGATAAAATACCCAAATAAATAAAAGCATTTTGCAAACTTTCTAAATCCCTGTTGTTATCTGTGAAAATCAACTCTGAGACAGAGATGTTTTTCTTCACATTTAGAGGCACGTGAACAAAAGTAAACTATCATCAAAAGAACTAGAGCTTCTGTGTCATCTGATTAATTTCCTTTATAACCTCCACCAAAATATTTCTACCAAGAATATCATACATTGTCTTCACCTTAACCTGCTTAAACATTTTAATCATTAATGATTCCATAGGGAATATTAGTGGAAACGTGACCACTGTCTACACAATTAAAGTTACTGCTTTATTAGATTTTAGAAGCTATAAATAAAGGTCATCAGAGCACAAGGTAGCATATAGTGGTGCTATTCTCATGTCAATCTAGAGAAAAAGGACAAACAATCTGTAGTCTGAACACTTTCATTTGTCCCATACCTTGTAACCAGTCGACTCCTTCTTGTAAACCTTCTCCTTTGATAGCATCAGTGGCACTGGAAAATATCAACAAATATGCTCTGAAAGTCACCCAGGCAATGCAAAATAAACACTCAGAAAAGCACTTGAGAAACTATCCAAAGCCATATTACCAATATCTATTACTGCGTTATTAACTGTGTAAGGTTTATGAGACTTTAGTATTTGACTCTGTTCATACCAGATGTGCCAAGGTTTGTCTTTAATGTTCTCTAAACAGAGCAACTGCGAGACCTTGACAGAAGATAGTGCATCTCTAACGTCCATCTTGTTAGCAAAGAAGAGAATGGGGATCCTCCTGTGTTTGATATCTGCAGCAAAATGGGGGAATAAAGAGCATTAGAACATTATTTGAATGGTAGAATTAGTCAGACCTTGTTTAAACCAATGTAATGTCAACATACTCAGGTAGGATTTTTTTCTCAAAAACATATGCACAAACATAGAAAAAAGTGTTAGAAGTCCTAGATGTTTGTGTCTTTTAATAAAATAAAAAGCCAAATCTGTGCTCATGTTGGTTCAGTTTAGACTGACAACTGCACAAGAAACCTCAGGAGACCCAAGTCAGGAACCAGATCCTACCTGGATGGTTTAATAATGTGTCCAATTCTTCTTTGGCTACAACCATTCTTAGCTTGTCTGCACTATCGATGACAAATATGATTGCTTGCCCTTCCCTGAGAGGAGAGAAATTGAGTTCAAAATAGATCACCAAAGACAGGTAAAGAAAAAGAAAAGCATCTGTAAGTGAGCACTCACTTGTAGTAATGCTCCCAAAGATTTCTGTATCTGCCTTGACCAGACATATCAAATACGGTAAATGAAAGACTGAAAAAACAAAATGTTTTTTCTTTTAATCACTTTTTATAAAAAAAAGCTTTGATTTCATGTAATTTCATTTATTCGAAGAAAATATCAATTAGGAAGGAGATGGTAATACAATAATATAGCATTTAAACTTTTATCTGGTTGTATTTTGCATCTACCTGGATGTCTTGAACTTCTCTATATTGAAACCAATTGTTGGAACAATGTCTTGAACCTGGGCCTACAATAAAACACATTGTATATTTAGGAGAAGCTGTAAGAGAGGCAATTGATTTCAATGTCATGAAAGATCAGATTTTTTTCAGGTAATTAAATAATGCAGTGCAACACAAGACAGCAAATTCCAAAACACTGAACAACCTATGACACTCTGACTTGAATGAAATATAACTTAATAAAATTCATAAATATCAATAGGTCAACAGAGAAACTTACATTGGATGGCTTGAGCTTGTTGATGATGGTGGTTTTTCCACTGTTGTCCAGACCAAGGCATAGCACATTTACCTCCTTCTTTAACCTCAGCCATCCAACCAACTTATCAAATAGTCCCATTGGCTAGCCAGCAAACATCAGATGTGTGCCTGATCTTCAAAGAAAATGAAAAATTAAGTTTGTAAGTTCAAAATAATAGGTAAAGTAGATAAAAGAAAATTAGAGGTAGAGAGAGGAGAGCTAAAATAAGCAAATTTTGATTAAACTTCCTCAGATCGATGAACGATGTTATCAGTTTTAATATCCTACATTCTTCTCACTCATCTTTTTACTCTTTTTGTCATGTCAGCGTTTCTGATACTTACATTTAAATAAGACGTGAGCTGGTAAGGTCCATCCAATTGGCCATATGTTAAGTACAAGAAGAAAGTAGATGAAAATGCACTATAATAGTTTTCCAATCAGAAATAATACTATGCTTTATTCTAAACTCTAGTAAATAGACTGAATAAATACGTTGGTTTTCTGCCCATAATGACCACTCAAAGCTCTTTACAATAGCGACATTTACTCAGCCACACTACTAAATACGCACACACTGAAACACAGTCTTGAGTCTATAGGCAACTCAGGGTTAAGCTCGTTGGCCAGTTTTTGGATTCCAACAAAACTATTCCCCCTCCTCTGATAAAATGCATGTATAGTAAGTGCATCAAAACAGTCATTATATGATATCATGATAGCTAAAAGGTTTAAAGGAATGCTATTATTCCCCTGACTTTTATAAAGAATGGCTAAGTCTATTTAAAATCAGACTATGATTTAGAAGCTGCTTTCCTTTGGAGATTTTTACTACCTTTACCGTGGCATTCACTCACACACCATCAGCATCTCTTCTAAGAAAAAAAAGAAATTTGTCTGTACACTATATGTCTTTATGGTTAAAAAAAAATCACAATTCCTTATTTCACAAATTATTATTTTTTTTGCTATTTTAAATGTTGAACTGCTTACTGTGGAAACCTCTTAATAAACTGCTGTGAAAAAATAGGCTATTCTAAACATACATAAAATATTTTGCAAAAATAAATACTATAAAAAGAAGAATCTCAGATAAGATTCCTCTTTTTATAGTGTAACAGTGAGTCAAACTAGTGTACATGTAGCTATATAGGTGAAGCATCCAGCCACATGTTCATGATGCTTAGCCACTTTCACTGGTATTATTATTATGACCTAAATAATGTTTAAATAAGAAATTAATGGCTACAGCAAACGTATGATTTGTCGAGATAGCAACCCCATTTAGATTATTCTTACACCAAAGAAAAACATTTGTCTTATAATCGTATTCAAATCTAACTGAAACTTTGATTTTATAAGGATTAAGACATATACGAGTGCATTATCGTAAGGCATAGATGCTTGTTGGTTCTTAACAGATTTGAACGCATTTATTACACGCTAACAGCTATTTAATCTCTTGCTGTTGCACCCGTGGCTAGCAAGCCATTGCTAACCTTAAACTATGTGAAAGTGAGCTATATTACCTTGCTTTAAAGAAACATACTGCATTACGCCGATTTTCCCGTTGCTTCTTTCTCATCTGTATGCAATGCCATTTTAAAAATAAAGAACCAAAACGTATTTTTGCAGTTGTAGTTAATACCAGCACTGTGGTTAGCCTAGCCATGATATCGCTAACGTTAGCGCGTATTATCCTATCGTAGACTGTTTAGTCGAGCTGTAATTTACCTGTAATTCCGTCGTGTTGTGCTGGTACGATGGTGCAACAAATGCAGTATCAGTCTATGTATTGATGTAACTTATGTTTCATGCATTTGTTTCATGCTCTCTCATCATCCCCGGACAAGAGCTATTACTAGATATTTACACTGCGTTGCTGGGAGACCGCTGTACTGCCGCTAGTCTGCCATTGGATCACCGGCACAACAGAAGGGACGTTCAAGTTACCTTGGAATGTCGAAAAATTGGATTAGCCCGTGAGTTATCTATCGTGATTGGTTAATCTGTTGTTAAACAACGAGTGGTCTGCTCTATGGTGATTGGTTAACAGTGTTACAGGTATGTTTCTGGCAGAGGGCTCTGGTTTGTGGTAGACTTAAACCAGGCATGTCCAACCTCGGTCCTGGAGGGCCGCAGTCCTGCAGGTTTTAGAGGTTTCTCTGTTTCAGCACAGCTGATTTCCATTCATAGCTGATTAACAGTCTTTTGCTGAACTGCAGTCATTAGAATCAGCTGTGCTGAAGCAGAGAAACCTCAAAAACCTGCAGGACTGCGGCCCTCCAGGACCGACTTTGGACATGCCTGACTTAAACGTTTTTCAAAGCTTCTGTGAAAAGGAGAGATAGATATAAGGTTGTATTTATTCATAACTTGTATTTCACGTATTTTTTTAGGCAGTCTTATGGACTTTTGAACAATCTGGAAATGTTGTATTATTGACAGAGAAAATTATTCATATATAACATTTAATTTATTTATTTTCTAATGGCTTGCTTATTTAAAGTGTAAAACACCTTATCTTTACAAAGTTCTTGAATCTGGCACGACTCCAGCAGATTACAACATGTCACTGGTCAAAAAAAATTAAGCAAAGCAAAAAAATAAATAAATAATAAAATTAGTACACTTTATAAAACACCAACTGCATCAAACTAAATGACAGGAAAGTGTACCTTATTTTCACCATGCCTGTAAAACCTTGCTCAAATACCTGTTTACTTACTTGATAGGTCTTCAGGGAACTATTGAAATGAGTAGGATGGGGATCCTGTTGCATGTATTTGAAACCATTTGTTTATTGTTGAGCATTAACTTCAAAAAGAGCTCAACTAAACAGTTTTTCTTGATGTTTTGGGGGGAAAAAAGAATTAAAATATAGTTGTTTATTAAGGAAGAAACATATAGAATAAAACATACAACTTTCACAAGACTTATTGTACAAGACATACTGCATTATCATGAGGAGAGAACATACAATTTGTAAAAAAAAAAAATCTCTTGACATTCAGTGGTCTTCAGTTAAGAAATCTTGTTTGGATTTGCTCTTTTAAACCAGTTGAAAATCTTAGAACCAGAAAATTTCTCATACATCGCCAGATGGTATATGCTCTCCTCATCTTCTGTGGTCATGAGGTAACTGACTTGACACCTTTCAAAGTCAATAGAAACCATTGGATTGTCACTTGAAGAGATAAGAGGTATTGGTGAACACTTGAATAGACACTAGAGACACGAAGTCCTAAATTCAAGTGATGCTAGTACTTGCAGAGATAATAAAAATACCCCATTTGCCCAATGCTGACAGAGGTCGGCTGTTGTGGAAGCTGTCTGAAAAATGATACTTAGGATGATGGATGCATGTTATCTGGACAGCCACTGGTCTTCTATTAGGACCTGTCCCTCATGAGCAGCTTGTGGTACTGGCAACACCTAACAGTCCGGTGTTTGTGCAATTAGTTGGATGAGGATGCCAAGCAACAGTAGCTGAGTGTGTAAAAACACATTCTGGCTTTGTGAAATGGTCTTAAACTTGAAATCCGCTCTGATGGATGTGGTGAAGTTGGAGTCGAAGAGACTGTATGCTGCTTATGATTCTCCTCTGGTGGCCAATCAAACAGACTCCAATACGTTTGATGTCCCTGGAGATAAGAAGGATAATTATACAGCGTTAAAATGAGAGCAAAACTTTTTGTTGGCGGATCTTAAAACTGCAATCATATTTAAAGAGGCTGTTGATCAAAAGTTTAAGACCACTTTCTTATGGTCCCCTAGTAACAAGGCAAAGGAGTTTTCTTTCCTTTAATGTGGCAGGATCATTAAACAGCAAAAGCCCCGTCTTTGGCATCACTCCATCGAGAGCTTATGATGCAATGTTATCATAAAGTTCATATAAATACCTTGTTTTTTATACTATTTGTGTGTATCAGCTCCACTCACTCTATACTCATGGTGGCAATAGAATCCAGGGTAGTGTATCCTGCTGCAAGGAAGTTGCTCTTATATTGGCTCATTTTGATGGAGTCCAGCCAATCGCCGATAGAGATGAAAAGAGGGTAGTCTGGCATCTCCTCCGGGGAGTCTGGAAAGCTACGATGACAAACAGCTGGTTAACTGATATAGGATGTTCTGCTAGCATTAAATCAAAGTGGATGACTGATTCTATTTGGCTAGTTAATAGAGAAAAGCCAAATCGTTTTCTAAAATTAACCAAGTCTATGCTTGAAATAAGAGGCATGGAATGCTTATACTTGACTTCCGATAAATCTTACAAAACACCTTTATGATAATGGGATAAGGAAGTAAGATATACAATTATCTTTTCTTTGGGGGAGAAAAATGTTCATATTTCTAAGATTTTGCTTTTTAATGTGGTTAAAACAGTCAGTGACACATAAGAACTTGAGAAATACCTTAGAGCATCATTGACCAGGGTCAGCATACTACTGGGATTAATTATGAGTTTGTCAAGGAAAGATAGCACATCGGTAAAGCTCGGACGTTGGCTTGACTCCTTCTGCCAGCAGTGCAGCATCAACTGGTGTAGGGTCACTGGGCAGCCAATTGGTGCTGGTAGACGGTAGCCTTCTTCAATGGATAAAATAACCTTGAAATGTCAGCCAACATAAAAAGAAATAACATTAATTTTGATTATCCAGCCATCATTAATGGATTTCATCAGGAATGTACGGTTTTGAATTTTGGAAATATTTTAAAACTCAACAAGTCCATTTTTTCCCCTCAACCGACTTTCAGTCACTATGTAGTTTTTGCTCACTTTCTCTGTGCAGTCATTGCAAATAGTTCAGCTATCTGTTTCCGAAACTTTAAAATTCATCCACACCACCAACATTTTTACTTCAGTATCTCTCCTGTAGCTGGCTCATGCATCAGATGGATGCATGAGGTTTGCTGGCATAATCCTCACTTGTTTATCACAAAAACAGTGCCTTTTATATCTGTGAGTAATATGGGTGCAATGGCCAATATCGATAATGTGCCAACAATACCGTGCATTCCCAGTTTTTATGTAACCAAAAACTTACATCTTGGTTTGACATTTCCCAGTAGGGCCTTTCACCATATGACATCACTTCCCACATTACAATGGCATAGCTCCATATGTCACTAGATGAAGAGAACTTTCCGTAAGCAATAGCCTCTGGTGCTGTCCAGCGTATTGGGATTTTTCCCCCCTGATGCAGAGAAGTAGCAAAGAATGACGCTTTAAATAGCACACACACTGTTGTTTGACAGTTAAATTCTCTTGGAGTTGCCATATCCACACTCACCGTAGCTGTGTAGGCTGACTCTGAGTCATCTTCAAGGACCCTGGACATGCCAAAGTCCGACACCTTACACACCAAGTTTCCATCCACTAAAATGTTGCGAGCGGCCAAGTCCCTGTGAACGTAACCCATGTCTGAAAGGTACGTCATGCCCACTGCGATGCCTCGCAGCATGCCGACCAGCTGGAGTACAGTGAACTGACCTTCACGGGTCTGAAATTTGGATACACAAAGAAAAGAGAAAAAAAAACAAGGTTTGATTATGTATAAATACTGTAGATGACTAAATAATAACACTGATTACCCGCAGGAATGCATCAAGTGCTCCATTTTCCATGTACTCCACCACTATCATTACTGGTCTACCTGTAAAAATTGAAAAAAATACTTGCTTTTAAAAAAATGAATATATATACTGGCCATAATGCACAAAATAAAACAGCAATAGATGCAAAACAACAGCAGATGGTCAAAGTTTTTTAAAATATCTCTTTGTTGAAACGTCATTGCCAATCATTGTATCAAAAGCCCACGTCGAAGAAATAGAAGAGCTTACTCTTGGTGACGACTCCCTCAAGCCTGATTATGTTGGAGTTATTGAACTGTCCTATGATGGACGCCTCGCGCAGAAACTCCCGCCTCTGTTCTTCCATGTAGCCACCTTTAAGCGTCTTTATTGCCACAGCAACATCCTTCCTTCCAGGTATACGCAGATGCCCGCTACATACCTCTCCAAACTCGCCTGTAAAGACAAGTCAAAACATTTATTCCTTATAAGGCTATTTACTTCTGCTATGAACTAATTTAAAACTATTGGTTAGGGTAAGAAACAAAAGAGTAGCATTAAATGTTGCAAGTAAAACAGAACATTTCAGAACTTTGTCTGCTTCGTCGTCCTGAAAATGGGTAATTATGCTTCATCTCCACCAGGTGGAGACTGCTTAAAAGGAAATTATAAAAGGAACTCCTCTCACTCAGAGTAGAAACCATATGTACTGGTTAAAAGGATACAACAATAAACTGTATCAATCTCAATATTGTGAAAAAATAATATTTATTATTATTTTTGGAAATGACAAAGGTTAAATACAGAAGAAAAAATCTGCAGTTCTTCCATGACATTGCAAGGAATCACTGATACTATAAACTGCCAAAACCAAATATATTTCCTGGAGCACTAGTGGCTCGTTTTTCTGACAGTAGGTTGACAGGAAAGGGGTTATGAGAGAGGGGGAGAGACATGCGGGAAAGGACCACAAGCCGGATTCGAATCTGGGTCGCCCGCGTTGAGGACTAAGGCCTCCATACATGGGTCGTGCGCGCTAACCACTGCACCACCTGCACGCCCTAAGTTGCATATCTTTATCCGATTACCTGGATCTTAACTGTATTACTTTTTACTTCTTGTTTGCAATGTGCTGTTTGTTGTAAAAAAAATATTTAATAAAATTTGAAAATAACTAAACCACAAACCATCTCTTCAGCTTAATAAAAAGTGTTGTGCAGTTGGCAGTTTTAGCTTTTATTGTCAAACCCACAAAGCTATAAATTTCCTTAATAATCAGCAGCAATTAGATGCAATAAAAATGACCAGTTTATGGTATTAAGCATTCATTTTTAATGTCTTTCTTGACATAAAATGAGATCATGTCTCTTTCTCAAGTGGCCAGTAATAACTGAGACCGCTTAGGAAGACTTGTGAACTTAATCAAAAAAAAATGAAAGTAGCACCATTTGAATATGCTCTCTAACTTTCTGGTAATATAAAAATTATAGTTTCCAAGAACAAGTTGTATAGCAATCTACTAAAAAGCATTAGTAATAATCTTACCAGCACCAATAACTCTGTCAATACATATGTATGAGGGGTCGATTTCTTTGGCAAATTCTTCCACAGCCTGAGTAGGATCTTCATATGTGTCTGGATCCACGTAGGTCTTTATCCCAGAAAATGGGACTGATGCATAAGAGACATACAGAGACATCACAGCATGCTTTTAGATAGTTGACATCATACTTGTTGTTTGTTAACACATTAAGTACTTCACACATTGCAAAATGATAGAACAACTTGAATGCAAAGTACTTTTATGTTTCCTAATAATGTCCTACACCTAATTTTAGAACTCTATATTCCTTTTCCTTTGTACTGTACCAAATCTACAAGATATATTTATTCTGTTAGCACCAAAAGATAAGAAAAAATACACAACCAAGTACAGATATCAAAGATCAGACTCTATAGTAAGACTGACCACTTTAGATGAATAGTTCCCCACAGTTTTGCATTATTTTTTTACATCTCTGAGCTACTTTTATATCCACTTTCTTTTTCCACTAGAGCTTGTCCTTTGCATTTGCCTGGCTTCACGTTCAAATGTATACTTTACAAACTTGTGTACCTCAAATACATTTAAATGCATCTACTTGTCTTTTAATTTGACTTTTCCTTCATTTTAGTTAGTTAGTTATTGTAGGTTTTCCTGTAATCCCATTTCAAATCTTAAGATCTTTTTCTTAAAAACATTAAACATCTAATAAGGAATATTTTTCAAACCCTTACCCACAAAAACTAATAATTGTATTGAATATCTGTTTTCTGTTAAGGTTTTTCAATAGAAATATAGCTGATACTAAGTGGACAACACACTTAGCTGAACTAAAGCACACTTTAACCAAGGGATACTGAGACTTTCCCCCCAAAGTTAGTCAATATTTGATGGAACACTTGCTTCTATTATCTTGAAACTGATGTGTTTCTTTCAAGAGACAAAAAAAAAAAACCATGAAGCAAATGAAATAAATATGAAGTCTGAGGGTGAGAAAAATCCCAAAGTTACATCCCAAATACTGTAGGTAGTCAGAATACAGTACCCTGCTGTTTTGGTGAGCCTTGGGATTTTGCTGCAGAGTAGGGAGGATGATGAGTGGCAGAAACGCTAACAAGAAGATGCCCATAGCACACCTCTAGCAGGAGAGCTTGGGACTAAATGTACTTTATAACTTTGTCAGCTCGTATTGCAGATGGTTGAACGCTTTGTTTGAGACAGATCCGAGTCTGGAGTCTGAGTTGCACCTCTGTCTCTGGGGTGTCTGCAGAAGAACAAGTTGTTTCTTCTATTTTGTTGAGCCTGCTGGCACTACCTGCCTAACTGAGACTTTTTCAACACACAACAGGAAAGAACAAGAAAGATAAAGCCAGTGAAGACAAGAATTACAGTTGTCAGAATGAGGGAATTTTTTCACCAAACCGAAGTAGCAATCTACTTTTGTGCTGAATTTAGCTTAACATAACACAATAATATATACTCTTAAACTTAGTTTACAATAAGAATTTATCTAAAGTAAATAAACTTCTAAACTTACTGTTAATTAATTTTGTTATTTCATAGCATAAAATAATCAAAACATAGCTCTTTAATAAAATACATTTTTGTGTGATTATGTTTTTATTATTAAAGGCTTTCACGTTTCTTCTACTTAACTTTGTACCTACTGTAATTTAACAAAAGAAAATATCACTGCAATCATCCAGCCATCTCCTATACCAACGCTTTGTTTTCCTGACTGACTTTAATCCCTGAAATAGATCCATTTTAGTATTTGTTGTTAGTTTAAAGAGTACTTAGCCAGCTTTAAGTGAAACTCACAATTCTAGAGGAAGTTATATGTCATTTTTTTTAATAATTTCTATTCTATTCCTTAAGAAATTTAAATTGGCAAATGCAGCAAAATTCAATGCCGACTGCAAAATGAAATAAAAACTGCAACAAACAGAATATCTTTGTTAAACTGGCCCACAATTTTGTTCAAAGGCAAATCATACAAGTGCAAAGTTCTCTGAAAGGCCTTTATCTACCCTATACTAGCTTAGCACTGTTACGAATGATATTGGTCATTCATAAAAAGATTTGTAAATCCCTTCCTAGGTTAAAATATATGATAGAAATTATTTTTTTTCTTCTCCTTTGTCATAGTTTTTCTACTCATACAAAAACGCTTTAAGTTATAAGTTCTAATGTTTTATTTAATCTCTCTCAAATATCAAAATAGTTGAAGCAGTACATACTTTAGGATCCCTTCTGTTAGGATAAGGATAATTATCTTTATGAGACAAAGTTAATACCACCTAAGGCTAATGAAAATAGAAAGACACTGGGCAGCCAGGAAGGAGTTTAATAAATGGAATCAACACATTCTTACTCCCGACTCATCAAATATTGACGCTTAGTCAAGCCCCTGTTGCTTCAGATACAGAGTCCTCTCGTCATTTATTGACATGCAGGGTGCATTACAGGTTGTGGCAGGAACTTGCAAACATTTTCAGTCAGCTGCAAAGTATAAAACTAACAGCAACCCATCCCTTACCGTAACCCCTAAACTTAATCATATATTAGAATACATATTATGCTAAACTTTTAGAACTACCAACAATACCTCTTCAGGCTAAAATTGAAAACCAAACCAAAAAAAATGTTGCAGGTCACGTTGGTGACACATGATACAATGTCCGGAACCTGTCATTTGGTCTAGGTGTCAGTATATGTGTAAAGGTACCCCCGTCAGTATGTGATGCACATACTGCGTCAATAAAGTTGCCCTTTTCTCTCATTTACTCATGTCCAGGCCCATCAGAATAAGACAAGCAAATCAAGCAATTGCCTGGGGCCCAAAGCTGGCCTAGGGACCCGGGACAATGGCTGGCCTGGTTATGAACTTGCCACTGTCTAGTCAGCTGGCAGTGTGCCAAGTATAGGCCCCGTCGCAATACGTGTCCACTCCCATTCTGTGGGATTTAAATAGAGTTTGGGGGGGCGCAAAGGGACAGATCTTAATGGGAAATGTTCTTCAACAATGCACCTGCAAACATGAAGTGGAATTATCCTTTGGGGAGCCAAAAAAAAAAAGCGTGATAAGAAAAAAAACAAAAAAACAAGACAGTGATAAGTGATAATCTAAAATAATATTCTATGTCTTCTTTGTAAAAACATTTAAATTATTTGGCTAGCAATGAAACAACTTGTTAGCTAATCAATCAATCAATCAATCAATCTATCTATCTATCTATCTATCTATCTATCTATCTATCTATCTATCTATCTAT
>JAUZNJ010011691.1:0-17824 GCA_034780135.1 Jordanella pulchra
GAGGAGCTGGTGGAAGTGGCTGGGGAGAGGGAAGTCTGGGCCTCCCTTCTGAAGCTGCTACCCCCGCGACCCGACCCTGGATAAGCAGAAGAGGTTTCTGTACAACTTGCTTTGAAAATTTCATCTGATTTATTTGGAGGGGTGTACATATATTTAAGCCTCTATAATAATATATGTTAATATTGGTTAGATTAGATAATAACCACAATAAAAACAATTCAGGTCGATTGAATACAACAGAAATGTCTTTTATTATTCAAAATTGTGGAAATTCAGGTATGGAAAAGCAAATCAGCAATGGAAGCATAAAACACAAGAAAAAAAACGATTAAAATGAAAAAAAAAAATGAGATTAAAAGTTAAAGGTTAAAAGAGGTACCTTTTTAAACATAAAATGATTTTAAAACATGTGCTAATCCTAAAACACTAGTGGAGCAGACAACATCTGAGCAGAGATCTCTAACAGCAGTTGGGAGGAAAGATCTGCAGTAGTGCTCCTTTGTACACCTAGGGTGCAGTAGAATTTCACCCAAAGTGCTCTCCAGTTCTGTACATTGGCAGCAATGTGTTTTGTTTCAACTACAATAAAAAAAACATGTATGCATAAAAACGCAAAGTGTATGCAAACTTTCCTACTATTACCAACTTAAAATCTGTAATGCTCAGTCAGTAGATTGTAGAGAAATAAATAAAATAGAAAAGCACTTGGAGAGCACCGACCTCCACCAAGCAGCTCATTTCCCCAACATATTGTCACCTCCACCTTCACACCGGACCCAGATCATTACCAAAATTTAATCATTTGTCAATGGTCATAATACGCTGCTTCTGTGAAAATGTGAGCAAAATCCGCCCGACACTTTTTAAGTTATTTTGAAAACAAACAAACAACCTAACGCCGATGACAACATAATCTGCTTGGCGAAGGGAATTACAAGAAACACAAAAAAATAGCAGTTAGCAGATGTCTTCCAACTTAAGCCAGGCATTAAAAGACCTGTTATATATTTAAAAGAGACAAACTTCCATTTTGTAGAAACCTGTCAAATGCAGAAAAAATACTGGAAGAGTATATGACTCTGACCAACAGTCAATAAACATCCAAATGCCTCTAAATTAAAGGTATGATTCTCACTTGTGCATTTGTTCTTTGCTTGTATTAAAAAAAACAATTTAAATAAACTTTTTGGAGCCAAATGAGCAGATTTTTGTAATCAAGCATCTTGCAAAGTTGAAGATTAATCTATGTTTCACTGCTTGATGTAAAGAAAACTTTTTCTTACATTAAGTCAACAAAGATAACTAAGTTTAACTGAAAAGTAACAGAATGGGCCTCTCTGACCTCACAGACAATAGAGTGTGAGCAGAGGCCTAAGGAAGTACAGTTGAAAGGTGCTGAAAATCTGCAAGAGGAAATAAGAGATGCAGTTTATTACATAGGTGTCCTCTTTCTTCCATCCTGTATAGTATCAAAAATCATGTTTGTTTGCCAACAGAAATCTTAATAGTCAACTTTTGAAATCGGACACCTTTGTAAACTGGTTTTACCTGTTTGCACTTTGAAATCGCACCAGTTTTCAGCTCCATATTTTTTCAGTCAAGTTGTATAGTGCAATATCTTATGATCTGATTGCTTAAAAAAATAGAAAGTTGAGTTGGGTCATTAGAGTTGTTCAGTATTCACTGGATTAGAATGAAAGTTCCACTAAAGCTTAATTCTGCCCTCATAAAAATAAAGACATCTTGCCAAAGTAAGCATGTTTTTCTTATAAACACTAGACTCAGAGTTCCTGGAAAAGGTTTCTGGCATGCGTTCAATTGGGTAATAACCATACAGGTTGCGAAGCATTGTTGGCTTTATATCATGCTGAAACCTGCAGAGAAAGATTTACAATTTGGTGAATATCGTGCTGAAGTGTTAGGAGCAGGCAAATGATGCAGACCAGTCCTCGGGCTCAAGCGGATAAATTATGATAGAGAATAAAGAGAGATAGAGTAAAAATTCTATATATACAGTTGTGAGTGGAAAAAAACAAGCAAATGCAGGCATGATGCCGAAAAAAATTAGAAACATGTGTGATAAATCTGTGAAGGGGAGAGGAAAAAAAACAGAGGAAGTAAGAGAGGGAAATACAGGACTGCACAACTTGACACAAGTAAACAACTCTTCGATAATGTTAAACACAGGACATTAAAAAAAAATGTCAAAGAAAGCAGAATAATTTGCCAGAATGAAACAATGCAAATAAAACTTGTTTTACACTACTACAAGAAACGTTATTAATTGTGCATAACTGTGAATTAAAGTGATTATTTTCCATGATTTTCAATTTTTTTTTACAGATTTCAGTCTGAAATGAGTGACATGTTTTTAAACTCTAAACCGCCTACATTCATGTCCGCCAAATATTATGTATGACATCTGGATTATTCTGTAAATTTCACTCTCCTCTGTCTGTCCAGTTCACCATGTTTTATGTTTGCTGTGTCTGTTGCATGGCTGCGGGTAAATTATAAAATGGATTTTGGAGAAGTTTCGTTTAACAATGGATTTCTTCTTGCAGCTCCTCCACAAAAGATCTGTGTAACACACAGCTAACAGGTGGGCTGCTGACAGATTTGTCCAGCTGCTATTTCTCTGAATAATGGTCACCTTGGTCGGCATGCCAGCTTAGTTCCACTGCCAAGCCTTGGTATCTGTGTAGCTGTTCTATGATTGATTATAGACAGATTGATGTTTTTTATTTTACTATCTCTGTTAAAAAAAACTTTACCACAGCCTGACCTGTCTGCTGTGAACCTTTGTCTTCACAGCTTTTAGTTCACTAATGTCACTCTAACATACTGCTGCACAGCTAAAATGATGCACTATTGGGCTAAGTGGGACACCGTAGAATGTGTACGGTTACATCGGATTCATTTTTAAGGGATGTCAGAGGAAATATGGCTTATTAAAAATGCATGCCACACATTTAAGATGTTCATTCCAGAAAAAAAACTTGGTTTTAAAACTGTGCATTAATTTGTGTTGGGGTGTTGCTATGGTGGAAAGTACAGTCACTGAACAGATTTGTCTTTTAATGTTTAAATCACTTTGTTTCCAGTATTACTGTTGCTTAATTTTGGTTTATAACTTTGTCCTCTGCTTGTAATCGCCTGGAATCTTTTTCTATCCTTGCAATATGCTATACTTTAAATGGATGTTGAAATGTTGCATAAGGAAGAAGATGGAAGAAAGTCACCAGAAAGCATTTTCATAAGGAAGACTTGAAGCATAGCCTCTTCCCTCTTCTGTCCCCCAATCTCCAATAATAACCCGCTGGATTGTAACACAAATCCCTCAATCAAGTGCGCTCTCTGGACTCCTGCTGTGAGAAAATATTCTGAATGGGCAGCTGGGCTTCTGGGGAGCAAATCTGGCTGGAGAGAAAAAAGACGGCTTTCCGGAGGCCGAATTAAGGATGTGTTTGGAGCAGCAACTTCAAAAAGATAGAGCAACATTTCATTTCCCGTTTACAAGATGCAGCGATTGAAATATTGGTATAAATCTTAGTTCAAGAATGAATCACGCACTGTAGATTAATCATGTATTAATATTTGTCATGAACGCTTCAGTGACATTTTGCAACAGTGCACACATTTAAACACTTTAGACACAATCAGAGGGCTCTTCTTATCCAACGGGACTTTTTCTTTCTAATTTTTTTGAATTTTTCTTTAGAATTCCTGGGAGAACGAGCGTGTCAAAAGGTTACGCAATCAGACCACCACACTGAGGCATCACAGACCTCCAGTGTGCTGTAGGGAGTGAGTGCGTGTGTGTGAATCTGAATGGATAAAGGGGCGTTTCTTCAGAGTGGGGCAAAGCAGAGAGAAAATCTCAATGTAGGCAGCACCAGCGTTTAGTTTCCTCCATCTCCGCCCCTAAATGCATGTTATATAGTGAAACCTGAAACGGTAGCTTGGTTGCATGTGACGCTCCACTCTCCTCTGAAAGCTGCCGTTTTCCAACACTATGAAAGGTGAGTGTCATATAATTATGAATTGATCAAAAAGCATGTAGTCTTAGGATGATAATAATAATAATAACCTCATTATTAGCTGATCTTAAGCTAAATAAAGTGGTTACCTTTACATTTATATGTGATTGTTAAAAGCAGCAGAAGTTAGTGAAAGCTTTTAAGGAGCAGTAGGATAAATTATTTTTCTTTTGAAAGCTGAACACTCATCCAAAGGCTGTAATCCTGTGAATCAAAGCTTGGGTGTTCTGACTGAACTGGTTCATTAGTTGTTATCCTTCTTTTCCCTTTATGCTAACCTGATAAGTAACCAGTTCTTAAGATGCTTCGGATTGTTCAGATCTTCAACAGCACGTTTTATAAGAGGTGGTTGGATAGAGGAACTAATAAACTTTAGAGAGGCTATCATACAGACGTGATCCTGTGATGAACTTTAGACTTTAAGGTCCCTCAACGGAACATTTTGTTCTGTGAGCTTATGCTTTCTATTAACAAAACAGCTGTTACTTTTTTGTGTTTAAATGGTGTTTTAAAAAAAATGGAAATAAAACACAATAAGGCGAAATAATGTTACTCAAATTAAATGAGTAATGCATAAAGTCACTAGAAGATCAGAACAGGACAGAGAAATCAAGCTACTACAGAAAGACAGAAGGGGAGGAGATGATCAAATGAGGGGAAACAGCTGCTTACTCAGTCATTGCTGAAAACAGTCCAGGACTGTATTATTACACAGTTAAGAGTGAAGGTGTCACATTAATCCTTCAGTAACATTATAAAATTTCCATATCAAAGTTCAACATCATGAACCACGTGACCCCTATCAGCTGCTGCAGGGCCTCCATCACGCCCATATGGAAAAGATGTGTACTGTATTTATCTTATCTATGTTTGTATCTGTTTTGGCTAAAACTTGTATGTAATGCATCAGAGTGAAACCAGATCTAAAACATTGAGTAAATTGGTACAAAAATGAAACTTCTATGATTTGGATGCTTATCAGAACAACATATGGCAGTAATTTGACATTTAATACTCTTAGTAAAGAATAATAATAATAAACGTGTAAGACAGGCCAATCATCAGAGTAAATACATTACTGTAAGAAACAACAAAGATTGTTGTTTTGTCACAAACCCAAAGATAAAATCACAACGAGATCCACGAGTTTATAAAAAGTGGATGAGTGTTAAATTATTGCTCACTACAGCATTGTTTACAAATATTTTAGCAAAGTTTAAGTATTTCATTAAACACTTTTTATTTCATTGTATTGAAAAACAAATACTTTTAATTTGATAAATGATCAAAGCATTACATGAATTGCAAATTATCTTTTTAAAAAAATAATATGTCACCTAAACTGAGATCATCTTGATGATATTTTTGCCACTAGTTGACTGTTCTTTTGTATTTTTTTAAACCAAAATACATAAATACATCAACATCTTCTTCTGTCATTCATTAGCAGTTTAGAAACCTGCCTGTTCAGTAGCTGGACACTGGACACTGTAGGGACATACATAGTCTAACTGTCTGAGTCGCATACATAGCTTTGTGAAAGGCTGTGGAAACGTTGATGATTGACATAAAACTCAGGTGGGTTCTAATTACAGAAACTCTGCTTCAACTTCTTCACCATCCTTCTAAAAATATCCAGAAAACATATATAGGATGATATTTAATAATGGTATATGTAAGTGTTTTAACAGACATAGAAACAAAAAATGAGAAATTATGCAAAGCATGTTTGGAAAACCCTTGTTGATATATTATTTACTGATATATACCACATATTTTTATCATGCATGAAAGAAATGCAGAAGTGGCCCCTTCCATGACTAAATCATATGAGCCTTATATGATGTGCAATTTATGAAACATAAACTGAAGAAGAAGGATTACCTAATTTATTATGTTTTTGCCTGCATGGGTGTCCAGATGGCGGCACTGATAACGTGAGACAAGCTGAGCTGAAGTTGCCAGTTTAATAATGCTTTGAATTTTTCCGAGAATTAAAAATAACTATGGATTAAATTTGGGTATGACAATAATTATAATCAGTTGTTTTTTTGTTTTTAACATCTAAATTTATTCAATGTAGATGTGAAATTAATTTACTAATTTCTGATTTTCAGAGTGTAGAAAGAAATTATAAGTGATAATGATAAGTGAGCATAGATCCATCAGAATATCAAGATTTTTGCCTTTTCGTAACTTAGTTGTGCAACTGATGCACGTGTTGTAAATTCACGAGAGCCTCTAGGCGCATTCAATTATGGATGTGTAATCCTCTGTCACGCGTTTGTATAATTGCTTTTATACAAAAAATGCCAAAATTTTCCATTCAGCTACCTGTGTTCAGCCTGTTAGTCTGACATAAAACTAGGCAGCCCAACAGTCTCTGACTAATCAAAAGTCTCTGACTAATCAGATACTGTTTTTCAGTTTTAGTCTTTTTTTTCTCCCTTCGCCTCACTGTCAGAGTATTCTCAGGTCACTCTCTCTATAGTTTTTTTCCCTTTTAGATGTTAGTTGTCAGTAACTTCTAATATACAGTGTAAAACAAACATTAAAACTGAAATAAAAGGTATTAAACTTTGCTTTCAAATGCCCTCATCTATGAGCTCTGCAGAGAGTTTTAATATTCTGTTGTCAATCACTGTTTGACAAGAGGTTGATCTATAGTTCTCACCCTCGATTCGATCAGCATGCAGACAAGCCTGCTGCTGCATGCAAAGTGACAAAACTACTCTAGAGCCCACAGCTGATGAGAAAAGCAAGAGCAAAAACCCACTTAGGTGAAGCTCTAGGATCAGTGTCTTTTTTTTCTTTCTATTTAAGTTGTTAGCAATGGTCAGATAACCTTACTTTAAAGCTGAAAAGATTGTTTTGAAGTGGACATTACTTAAAAACAGAATCATTTTATATGTTCATTAAAATGATTTGATATGGCCATGCAGTACCCAGTGGGACTGCATGTCAGGGACCAACGTCCACTGAGAGGTGGGCGAAAACTGATCCAGTTTAAGGTCGGTTTAGTCAAAGCTAATCAGACTGTACTAACTGGAAAATGAACGTCCAAAACATAGACAGCATAGATTTTCATAAAACCCATATCAATCTGTACAAAGGTTTAAACAGCTAAGCTGCTTAAATTGGTTATGGTTCTGTATAATGCTCACATTAACCCTTTAAAGCCAAATGTATCATATTTGATACATGAATTTTTGAGACCTCTGCATCATATGTGGGATATTTTTCGCTCTTGAGAACCCGATTTAATAAATCAGAAATATGTAGGGAACAGAAAATGGATAAAAGATTATACAGAAATGCCTAGTGTTTCAAAATTGATGCAAATAATGATCAAATTTAACTTACACAAAATGTATGCTTTTTTTCATAATTTTTCATAGAATTCAATGACAACTTTTACATTAACAAAACAGACTTTTCTGTCAATTATTTTATGGTTCGGGCTTTAGAAGGTTAAATCGGTTAAGCATTTGATCTTTGTATATCTATCCTTTCATGGAAGACTCCTAAGTCACTGCAGACTCATAACTTTCCCTCCTTAGGGCTGGATGGTGGTTCAGTGGGTAGCGATGTTGTCTTGCAACTAGAGGGTTCTGGGTTTGATTCCTGACCTGGGGTCTTTCTCTATGGACTTTGCATGTTCTCCTCGATCATATGTGGGTTCTCTCCAATTACTCTGGCTTCCTCTCACAGTTAATTGGAAACTCTAAATTGTCTGTAGCTGTATGTGTGCTTAGTTGTGTGTTTCCCTGTGACAGACTGGAGACCTGTCAAGGGTGTACCCTGCCTTTAACCCATAGTCTGCCGGAGATAGGCACTGACCCCGCCACTGGAGAAGATGGATGGTTGTTAATAATAATGAATTACTGTTTTTTTAGTTTAGTTATACCAAAAACTGAAAAATCAAATTAATTAGAAGATTCAACCAGCGAATCACTGCTGCCACCCTTTGTTTTAGAGGGAAACTGCTGGTCCCAGAGGTGGTGATCTATGTTCCTATGGGAACAGCTAATCGCTGGTTTGGTTTGGCATTTTACTAAATTTGTCTTATGGTGGGGTTAGAGGTTATATCTTGGCAGATGTGGAAGGTGTGGAGCCATCAAGCCATCGTCTCTATTTCATGTGTTTGTTCTGCCCTGACACTGAACCAGGTGAGTCCAATCAGCACAATTTAATTCACTGTGCAGGTTTGGACTTACCTGGTTCAGTGTCGGGACAGAACAAATATATGAAATAGAGACGATGGCTTGATGGCTCCACATCTCCCACCTCTGCAGCTATATACACTTTATGATTAGCTTCATGCATGCATGAAACATCAAGGTAAACACAGTAGTAGGGACGCCCCTGCAGGGGAATAAAACTGGATTTTTTTGGAGATGGACTCATAGTACCTTCTACACTGCAGAAAGTGTCCATCTAACTCAGGGGTCTGCAACCTTTACAATTCAAAGATCCATTTTTTACAGTCAGTCCAGCTAATAAAAATGATGATAATAAAAATAATATGAGACCTTTTAAAGAGATATCTACTAAAGATTTTTTTAAATAATCACTGTGCCATTTAATAAGTTTTCAAATTAAGGACAAATAAAGACAAGAAAGAAAATAAATATGTTTTAAATGGGTTGTTGAAATCCCATCTAAGAAAGATCAGAAATTATATTTATTATGTTTAGAGTCAATTTATTTTGGAAATTCAACGAAAGTAATCAGTTTGTTAATATATTTATTTTTAGCTTGCTCTTCATCATTTTTAGCCCATGCGATGAAGAGCCTTTGTCAAGTATCTTAAGAGCCAGTTGTGGCTCCAGAGCCATAGTCTGAAGACCCCTGACCCCTGACCTAACCTCTTGTCCATCTGACCTCAAGAAACTTTGACAAATGTAATTGTCTGACTTGGCAGATTGTTCTGCCTATTTTTGGAAGGCTCTATCAAGATATCAAGATTAAAATTTTAACAAAATATCTTACTTAATATATTAATCTCAAAACAGGTTAAACAATACTTTCTTGCTTGATCTAAGAGTTTATGGTTTGGTTAGATGGACAGTTAATGGAGGGCAATGCCACTTAGGATAAACTTCTGTCTCATTTTTTGGGTTTAATTTCTCTTAAGTCATAAGAAGTGTCAGCAAAACATCTTTATATTACGTAAAAGGCTCCCATATATCATAAACTACATATATTTCCTAATTTTACTATCAATATTAGGAGAAACACCAAGTCAAATGACCTTATAATGCCTATCCAGGGCATGGGATATACAATAGCTTCATCCATACAGAATGACTAACGACTGAGATTGACTAACTAATGACTAACAAGTTAAACCCAGTCACAGTAAGATGTTGTAAGAAAAAAACCCAAGTTGCAAACAAAAATATTTAAGTGGTTTGAATAGAAGTTATTTAGAATATTTGTGCACAACTATTTTCTCTTGTAAGTTTTGATTATTATGTTCCATTTAGCAATATATGCTTAGTATTGAAGTCGTACAGTGTATGAATGATGTGATCATTAGTGTAAAATACACTACATCCAACCCACAACCTCACACAATGTTTATGTTAGGTTGAGATTAGGTTCATGAGGACTAGAGGAGAATTTCAGCAAAAACTTTGATAATAAAATCTAAGGCAGATCCTTCTGCTAAAAGAAAATATAAAAGGGAGTTTGTATTTTCACTCATAGGTTTGATAAATCTAGAACTGTTTCAATGATTCTCAACTCAGTGCAGAATTATCCAAAAATGGTTCAGCCAGTCCAATCATTTTAGATTTTGAACTTTAAATAATCAGATACCAGACTTATTTAACAGTATGGAATAGCTCTTACATTTAGATTGATAGGAAGCTATGAACCACTGGTGAGCCACAGTATTTCTGCAGTCATCAAAACCAACTTGTATTTGTTCTTTAGCTCTGTTTAGTTTGACCGGATGAATCTTTGCAGGATAAACTTCACTCAGAATAGACACATGATAGAATTTTAATAATGAGTGCTTTAAAGGGTTTTAAGGGCATTTTTGAAAATAAAACAACTTTAAGATGAACACAGAGGCTCTTGTTTTTGTTCGTGTTCTGACTAACCATTAACTTGTTTGTTAAAGTAAAACAGACACGTTGATGGCCAGTGAGCGGTCTGAGAATTGGAAAACTAAGATTGTTCAGACCTCTGTTTAAGGCTCTGAAGAAATCCTGATAGCTACCCCACAGCTGCGCATCAAACCACACCTTCCAATACCTTAAAGGTAAAGACAAATGTTCACCACTTATCCTTTGACACAATCTTACAGGGAAAAAAAACCTGAATGATTTATAGTTACGTAGAGCAGTATTTCATGTAACTTTGTAAGAAGCAAAAAATACAATCTTGCAAAAATGATCCATGATTTTATGATTTCTGCTTGAAAGGTGTGTTTTAGTTGCTGGTTCATTATTAAATAATCCATCCCTTTTGTTTAAACACAGTGAAATACCTTTACACACTGACACAGGGGCACTCCTAGCCCCTTGGCAAATCACTTAAATACATCTGAGTTACAAGAAAATCTCCTGTAAATATGTGGTTAAATGGTTTTACTGTCAGTTAATGAAAGGAAAAAGTCTTTTGTTTCTATATTTAGTAGAAAAGAATGTTATATACAAACTTCTATTGAGTTGAAAAAAAACTTCTATTTAGTTTTTTTTGTGAAAATAAACAAGAAAATGTTGTTTGCATTTATATTTACGTCCTTTTCCCCTTTACTTTAAGACCCCTAAATTTATTACAGTATAATTATTTTCCTTCATAAATCATTTAGTTACTATATAGTGATATGAGAGCATTGCTTTGCAACTAACAGATAGGATGCAAAAAGTAAACATCGCTATGAAGACATTATCCAGTAACATGGCAGAAGCTGCATCATGTTTTTCTTCACGGAAGATGAGCTGAGGTAGATGCTATCTAATCTTTACACAGTTTGACTTTTCTTATCCAAAAAGATAGTAAGCTTTAATATATAGATGGAGCTAGAATAAGAACATCTAAGATTAAAGAATGTTCATTACTTGGAATGGCCTAGTCAAAGTCCACACAACTGGAAAGTGTTGAAGTTCCTGTGAAAATATGCTCACCATCTACTCTGACTAAACTTGACAGTTTTGTAACAAGTAACACAGATTTTGGAGTATTTTACTTAAAAAACTTTTTAGATGGGATTCAACATATTTGAAAACTGTTTATTTTTCTCCTTTATTTCCATTTTGGAGAAATTTCTGTTGTTCTTAGTTTTTGGTTGGAACGTGAGGAAATGTTTTGCAAGACTCCATAAAGAATAAATACAGATTTACCCATGTATTTTTCATTTTAATCTCAATAAGTTGAATCCTTACTCTGCATCTTTCCACTCAGCAACATACTGTTGTCAAAGAATCTACGGGATGTTTATCTTATAGGTATAAGAAATACATCAAGCTGGATTACCAGAAAATACTTTGTTGTAAATTACATTATAATGGGTACAGACACATTTCATGACAAGGGCTGGTTGTCATGGTGACTGCAAGCTCATTTGAGGCTTGGAAAGGTAATTTTTGCCAGAACTGAGCCGGTGGTCTATCTTCTATTTTCACACTTTTGCAGGTCTGATCAATAAGATTCGTTTTCAGTTTCCTGGGTGTTGTTCTGTATTCTCACCTCCTGAAGTGTTTCCATTATGGAAGAGAGATTACTCCATTATTCAGTAGCTCAGTCTGTCAGCCTCCTTCTCTCAAACTCTCCCTTATTTGCTCAGTCCCTCTGTGTTGTTTTTAAATGGAGGTATTGTTGGTACCATTTAGTGGAATGAAGCTCTGCTGTTTCTGGATGGTTCCCCTGTGATGATATTTTGGTCAAGTGTGCTTCACCCCATATGCCCAAAGGGATCTATAAATGGCATCTTAGCCAAATATGTTCCTATAAATTACACATTTTTTTTGAGCAGCAGTGTTTGCTCCCAAAAATGTTGAAAAGTGAGATCTGGCTGTGATGCCAGCAAGGACTGCCATTTGCCAGCACCGTAAAAGAAGGGCTACTCTGCTTTTGTTGCCTTAAGCCTCCATTCCCACAAAGTTCCCCTTGGAAAACAAGAAACTCTATTTTTACCTCAGTCACAATTTGGCTCCTATGCTGCAGACCTTGGCCCTTAAAGTGGGTCCGATTTCCAACCCTGCGCACACACCCCACACAAAGTCACGCTTGTGCTCGACCTCTGTGCTCTGACAGCAGGAGCACATTCCTAAAGTTGGCTTCACGCAAAACAGAGGAAAAAAATGGAATTTCCATCCCATGTGTTGCTTTCTGCAGAAGAGAAAAAGTTCACCTCGAATGACCACACAAGGTATAATTTGTGTTTAATGGCATGGAGGTGTGAAAATATGAAGAAAGAAAGAAGTGTTCTTGCTACTGAGGTAGAGGGAGAATGTACCTGTAGACGGATTAGTAGTTTGTTTGAATTCGGTTAGTAGCTGTGACCACATGGTGGTCTGGGAAGAGGAGAAGGGAGAACAGAAAGGCTGGTGAGAAGTCTGTTAATGTAACCTGACAGGAGTGAGCACAGTCAGTGAGCTGCCTGTTTCCTCCACTGTGGGACATTTCTTTCAACAGGCCCAAAAACTGGACCTGGCTGAGGCCTTGACCCACTCAGACATATTACGTAACTGCAACTCGGTAATGACCTCGTCCAAAAGGCTTTTGCAAATATTCTCAACATTTTTCGGGTGATCACAAATCATGGAGCTCTTTAGAACTAGCCAAGGTCCTGAAAATATTTCCTGGCTTTAGATATCCCGATCAGAACCTTAAGATTCAATAAAGAACACTGTAATCCATTGTAAAGCCTCATGAATTCATACAAGGGCTATTAACTCACCATTTATTGCACAAGAGTGAAAACTTTTTTGTGTTTTTCCCCTTTCTAATACTGCTCTGGGCAACTTCCTATACAGTGCATATAAAAAAAATCACATTTAGATTGGCTTAGTCACATTCTATGCCTATAAAAAACAACCAAAAACCTATAATTGAGTTACAATAAAGACATTTAAGCTAAGCATTCATCCTGATTGTATTTAAGTAGTTAAATTTGATCCTGAAAAGAATCTGAATTTGAAAGGAAACCCAGCAAATGTAAACATTGTTGTGCCCCATCACCATCTGCTGGCAGTGCTCACAGTTTTACCCACTGAACCCTGTGTCATGTAGACACGTCATACTGACAAACTAAAATGCACTTTATTGAGATTTTATAGGATGGACCAACACAAATTATTGTATATTTTCAAAGTGGAAGAAGCATGACACATGTTTTGTAGGTTTTGACATATAAAAATGTGATACATCTGTAAAAGACATTTGCATTAATTTCCCAGGACTCGGTGCACTGAAGGCTTCTGTCAAAGCTTTACACATCTAGAGGCTGAAGTGTTGAGACATTCAGGGAGGATAGTAGACATGGGGTGAAAGATTCAGATTAGATCAACATTTGCCTTTTTCACCAACATGCTGAAAGTTATGTGTGATAGAAATCTATCTTTGTAGACCAGATTTAACAGTGAGACATAACATTGGCAGCATCATGGTATGGGAGTAACTTGGGTCACTACACGGTTGATTGTAAAATGGATAAAGCTGAATAGATGACAAACCTGAAGGAAAACATACAACCAAAGGAGTCGAAGGTTCCCCCAGAAATTGTTCTTTAATTTGTTGGAATATTTGAACCTTTCAAGATAATAAATCTTTCTCTTTTTGTCTTACAATTAGAACCCACTCTATTTGCAATAAGGAAATTAAATTGCTTTAAATTACAAAATCCAGAGGAGTTGAAGCAGTAAAACTCTTTTGCAAGGTACCATATGTGTGAATCATCTTCACGAATGAGTGAAGTTTCTCTGTTTTTCTTTCTGGTATAGGTAAAAAACAAGATGCAGAAAACATATCAAAGGTGGAGCCCTTGAACGGTCATGGCAGGCCGCTGGACATCGTACCGAGCATAGAGGAGAAGATGACTGACAGGGGTCAATGGGGCAACAAGATTGAGTTTGTTCTATCTGTAGCCGGGGAAATTATTGGCCTGGGAAATGTTTGGCGCTTCCCTTATCTTTGTTACAAGAACGGGGGAGGTGAGTTCTAAGAATTTCCTTTTCCATTATTCTTGGTAACTATTTGAAATGTGAAGCATAAGCTGCTGAAATATTAAAGTCCAGCATGAGGAGGGTGTGGTTGCCAGCAAGTGAAAAGAAATGGGACCGAGTTATAACATGTTTTAAATTGAAGGCTTAATGAATCTTGTGGAGCTTCATATCTCTTAGAGAAGGTATTGTTGAACTGTCACGCAAACTCTGGTGAAAACATTTAGCTACTCTGGTCAATTCTTCACATAGATGTTTTACAGAAGCCAGATAAGAGTAACTGATAGGAAAAGGTTGACTACAGCAATTCAAAGAGCAAGGTTTTACTAAGGATTTAAGACCTCAATGGCAAACAAAAAACTATGATATTCTGAGCAGTTTTTTTATATCTGTTAAGATGTACAGAAAATATTCATTAAAAGAAACTGATACTGTTTAATAATACTGTTTAATAAAGTATTTTTGAATTGAAATCAATTGAACTGTTTCCAAAATGTTTACAGGGGCCTTTTTTATCCCATACCTCATCTTCTTATTTGCTTGTGGGATCCCGGTGTTCCTCCTGGAGACGTCTTTGGGTCAGTACACCAGTGAAGGAGGGATCACTGCCTGGCGGAAAATTTGTCCATTGTTTGAAGGTAATATGTTTGGGAAATTTTTTTCCACCTTGAAAGAGTTTGATGTGGTTCCTTGTCTTTATGTGTTAAAGGAACGCAAACATTTTTTTTTTTTATTTGAGCTTTTTTTTTTTTTTAACAGCACTAGTGGCTCGTTTTTTTTTCTGACAGTAGGTTGACAGGAAAGGGGGTATGAGAGAGGGGGAGAGACATGCAGGAAAGGACCACAAGCCGGATTTGAACCTGGGTCGCCCGCGTTGAGGACTAAGGCCTCCATACATGGGTCGTGCGCACTAACCTCTGCGCCACCTGCACGACCCAAACGCAAACATTTTTAGGTCGAAATCGAAGTTGTTTTGCTTTCGTGTAGGATCGATATGGAAAAATACAGGCATGCTTGTGCAATACTTTGGCTTGACAGAGGAATCTCAGACATGTCTGTGCAATAAGTTTGCAGTTGTGAATTTGTATACGTGTGATCCTGAAAGTTTAGATCTGTCGAATCGATTGTGGCATGAAGCTATTTATTATGTTTTTGAAAGAAAATTGTTGCACTGAAACCAAAAATAAAGGCTGATATCTGGGAGAGAGGCATGTTAGGCTGCAATACATGTGCTGAAGTATAAAGTTAATCCAAAACTCTCGAGTCTGAGAGTCTGAGTGTTTATGAAAAAATCCTTTCATGTAAACCTTAAGCTTCGGTTTCCTTTTATAGGGGCAGTGAAAGAAGCTTTAACCCCCTGTTAACTAAAATGGTGGCCTTTGTTCTTCTTTACATCTCAGGTGTGGGTTATGCCACCCAGGTGATTGCTGCTCTCCTGAACATCTACTACATTGTTGTGTTGGCCTGGGCCATATTCTTTCTCTTCAACTCCTTCACCTGGGATCTCCCCTGGGCATCTTGCAACAACACATGGAACACAGGTGAGGTGACCACTTAAATGATAACTATTTTTTATTAATGTAAGGTCAATTATTTCTTAATGTAAACATTTTTTGGAAGATTAATAATGCATTATATTCATGTTTCTCATACATACAAAGAAAACATGGTTAAAGTTTGGTATCAATACCTAAAGCACTGAGAAGGTTAATAGTGTGAGCTAGAATTACCACTTCTGATGGTGTAATAATAATAATAATAATAATAATAATAATAATAATAATAATAATAATAATAATAATGAATTGTATTTATATTTGTAAAAACAGGCATGTATTCCTTTCAAGCATCATCATACAATGCAGTACAACCTTTATAAATGTGTTGAGGTACAATGGAAAAAACGTTACTGATTTTCGACAAAAAACGTTGCTGAATTCTACAAATAAAGGACTTCAAAAGACATATAAACACAGAGAAAATTAAGGAAAAAGCCACCAACTGACTGACTGGCAGTTAGTGGGCAGCCTAGGTGAGACATAATTACTAGATCTGACTTTCAGAGGCAAAATAAAGGCAATTAAAAAATTCCCCCACAATACTGAGATCAAAGTTTTATCAATATCTACTTTCTTGTGTCATATCTTAGTTGTAAAAATGAAATAAATCATTTTGATGACTCATAATTAATAGTAGGTAAAGAAAATATAGGAAAATTAGAGCTTTATGGATGTTTTCATCTTTAAATGTTCCAGAGAATAAATTAAAAAGATCTGAGTTTGCTTCTTTTTTGCCTCAACCTAGAAAACAAACTGCTTATTTATTTACATTTATATGTAGAAGAAGTGAAATGCACTGTTTTTGTCCTCATGCTGTTTTACCTCCTTATCATGTTAGCTTTGACGCTGATAGCTTGCTAGCATGTGACCGTCATGTTGTTCATGAGCATCAGAGGTCCAATAGCTTCATAATTTGAACATTTTAAAACAGCATCTAAACTAAATGTCCCAGCTGAGACTGTGGGATGCTTGTCGGTGGTTTCCATCATTATTTTATTCATAAACTTGTTTTATATTGAGGGACTGAATGTTCTTGCTCCACTTCACTGTTCCCTCTCAGTGGTGGCATTGCTTCTCTCATCTGAGTGTAACTTGGAAACCTCTGAGAAAGCTTGGATTTCTTCACAGGAGTGAATGTCCTTTTGTGTGTTCTTCATTCAAGATTCCTGTATGGCATTTCAGAGGGGAAATAGCTCCATCAATCACCATGAGAACGCCACCTCTCCTGTCATTGAGTTTTGGGAGTAAGTTCTGCTTTTCTTATCCTTTTGTTTTGCCTTCTCCTTAAGGAAGTTCACCAAGTATCCATCATGACAAGTGATTCCAGCCGCATACAGAATCGGTCACCTTAGATTGTGTTTTGTTTTCATTAGATGTTGCACTAATCTAGGATGCTTGTGTTCTGCAGACGTAGAGTCCTGAGAATTTCCTCAGGCATTGACCACATTGGCTCACTAAACTGGGATCTAGTGGCTTGTTTAGCCCTTGCATGGGTCATCTGCTACTTCTGCATCTGGAAGGGAGTCAAATCCACCGGAAAGGTAAAATCATCTCCATACACTGAAAGAAAATTAAACAAAAATAATACAAATCAAATTGAAAAAATGTCACTGATGTGTTTTTCCTTGTAGGTGGTTTACTTCACAGCCACTTTCCCTTATATAATGCTAGTAATCCTGCTGATCAGAGGGGTCACTTTGCCAGGAGCCTTTGAAGGAATTCACTATTACCTTTACCCTGATTTGGGACGACTTTCTGACCCCCAGGTAAGAAAACCCATTGATCTTGAGGCCAGATGTATGGTATGATAATACTACCAAAAAAAAGTCTCATTCAACAAGAACAAGATCTGTGTTGTTCATTAAAGCAGTGAAATTATTTTTAATTAATCAATTAATCTTTGCAAGTTAGAACAGATAGTCTTTGTCAACGTTCTGTCTATTCTGGTTGGATAAAGGATTACAAAAAACACTTATACCGTGTTTCCCCGAAAGTAAGACAGCGTCTTACTTTCTTTTTATCCCCAAAAGCCCCACTATGTCTTACTTTC
>JAUZNJ010011701.1:0-17823 GCA_034780135.1 Jordanella pulchra
TGGAAACAAGACCCCGGATTCTGGCTTGCCTCACCCTAAGTCAACCTACTGCTTCCTCACAGTAAGACCAGTCCTATCATCTTCAGAAATCAGTTTTCCCTTCGGCCTTGAACTCACCTGATCTCTCTCTGTAGTGGCTGTTCCTTTGGATCGGATTCACTCCCCTCCGGATCCATCCTGATTCTCCACACGTTCTCACGTTTTATAATAAACTGTTAAAATCCAATGTGACTCTGTCTGGTGTTCTGTATGTGGGTTCGCCATCTCAATAGTAAACCCATCGTGAGAGAACACTCCGCCAACCAGAACCCAACAGACACTATGCACAAAGTCCTTTTGGATCAACAAACCACAATCCAGAACCATGAATCCATATTAAGAGACCTCAACCGAATTCAGGGTGAAATATCCCAACAACTCGCTGGATTAACCAGTTTCGTTCACAGTTCTTAGGCTCCTAGTCTGCCTCCGGAACCAACGCCTGTTTCACCTCCTCCTCTGCCTGAGTCCCAACCTGGCATTCGTCCGCCTCCGCCGGAGAAGTACAATGGTGATCCGATTAACTGCCGTGGCTTCCTATTACAGGTAGCAATTGTGTTTAACTTTTCTCCTGGCTACTACTGTAGCTTTTGTAATTTCCCTGTTGAAGGGGCGAGCACTGCACTGGGCCCAGGCTCGTTTTCCGAACCCCTTAAATTTTGGACTAACCTTTGATGATTTCCTTCAGGAATTCAAGCAAGTGTTTAGTGTGTGACATGATAGTTCCGCCAATTCCAGAGAATTATGGACTCTGAAACAGGGAAATCGCTCTGTGGCCGAATTCTCGATTGATTTTCGAATTAAAGTGGCAGCTTCGGGCTGGAACGAAACAGCATTAAGAAGTGCCTACTACCACGCTCTAAATGATGACCTCAAAGATGAGCTGGCCATGAGAGACGACTCGACCACCCTGGATGCTCTAATCGACCTCAGTATAAGATTGGGTCATCGGCTTCAAGCACGAGTCAAAGAAAAAGGGCACAGAAGTCCGCCTCACAAGCCCTTAGCTGTGGGTGCTCCACCCAGGGCGCCATCTCTTCCACGGGCGTCCCCGGAACCAGAACCAATGCAGGTGGGTCATGCAAAATTGACACCTGACGAACGCCTACGCAGAATAAAGGGCCGACTCTGTATCTACTGTGGTGCTCCAGGTCACCAGCTTGTAAATTGCCCCATTCGTTTAAACTTCCTGGTCCGCCAATAACTACGAGGAGGACCCCACCACAGTTGTAAATTATTCTCCTCGTCTCATGATTCCAGCAACTCTCTGTTCTCAGTTGCAGTCTTGCACCTTTCCCGCTCTCATCGACTCGATGTGACCTCATTGACCAGGTCCTCGTTGAGCAGCTCGGACTGGAAATAGAACCTCTGCCAGTTCCTCTTCGGGTCACAGCGCTAGACGGGAGGAAGTTGCCACAAATCACCCATCAAACAAAACCGGTCCATCTCATTATATCTGGTAACCATCACGAAACAACCACATTCTTTGTTTTTTCTACAGCTCAGCCTCCCATTGTTCTTGGCTATCAGTGGTTAAAACTCCATAATCCGCACATAAATTGGGCAGACGGTAACATTCAGTCCTGGTCAGCTTCCTGTCACGCTGCCTGCCTTCGGTCCGCCATTCCCCCGGGTTCAGCATCGGCGGATTCTCGTCCGTCGGATTCCTGTGACCTGTCTGCCATTCCCTCTGATTACCATGACCTAGCAGCGGTCTTCAGTAAAACACAGGCTCTGTCTCTTCCTCCCCATCACCCCTATGACTGTGCCATAGATCTGTTGCCTGGTGCTCCCCTTCCTTCCAGTCGCCTATTCAATTTGTCCCGTCCAGAAAGAGAAACCATGGAATCCTACATTAAGGATTCTTTGGTGGCTGGCATAATTCGACCCTCATCCTCTCCATTAGGGGCGGGGTTCTTCTTTGTAGGAAAAAAGGATGGATCCCTTCGACCGTTTATCGACTACAGAAATCTAAACAATATAACGGTTAAAAACAAATATCCTCTACCTCTTCTTTCCTCAGCGTTCGAGCCGGTCCATGGAGCCACCCACTTCACCAAACTGGATCTGAGAAACGCCTATCATCTCCTTCGCATCAGGGAAGGAGATGAATGGAAAACAGCATTCAAAACTCCCATCGGGCATTTTGAATACCTGGTAATGCCCTTCGGTCTCTCCAATGCTCCTGCCTGCTTCCAAGCCCTAGTCAACGACGTCTTAAGGGACTTTCTAAATATCTTCGTTTTTGTCTATCTGGACGACATCCTGATTTCCTCCAAATAACTGGAGGAACACAAGTGCCACATTAGAAGGGTCCTACAGAGACTTCTAGAAAACAAACTATTCGTCAAAGTGGAAAAATGCGAATTCCACAAATCATCCGTCTCATTTCTGGGTTTCGTTTTAGGGAAGGGACAGGTCCGGCCGGACGACACAAAGATCCGCGCAGTACTGGACTGGCCCACTCCTGAGACCCGGAAACAACTCCAGAGATCCCTCGGCTTCGCAAACTTCTATCGAAGGTTCATCCGCAACTACAGCCAGACAGCCTTACCTCTCACTGCTCTCACGTCAACCAAGGTACAGTTTAGTTGGACTCCGGAGGCTGAAGCTGCTTTCACGCAGCTAAAAGGTCTCTTCGCCAACGCACCCATCCTCATCCAGCCTGATCCTCACAAGCAGTTCATCCTCGAGACACAGGAGTTGGTGCCGTCCTTTCACAGATTTCCTCGTCAGATAACAAGACTCACCCTTGTGCCTTCTTCTCTCGAAGATTGTCCCCCCTGAACGAAATTACGACGTCGGAGACCGAGAACTGCTGGCCATAAAATTGGTACTCGAAGAATGGCGTCATTGGCTGGAAGGCGCAGAACATCCTGTACTGGTCTGGACCGATCATAAAAACCTCTCTTACATTCAGTCAGCCCGCAGACTCAACCCCCGTCAGTCTCGATGGTCCTTGTTCTTCTCTCGGTTCAATCTCTCCATCTCATATCGGCCTGGCACACGCAACACCAAGCCAGATGCACTCTCCCATGTTCACTCTCCGGATGACTCAGAGAAGACTCCTGCGACTATTCTTCCCTCCAGTTGCACTGTTGCCTCCATCACCTGGGAGATTGAGGACCTGATCAAGAGAGCCCAGTCATCAGAACCCACCCCCCCTGCCTGTCCCCCTGGAAAGATCTACGTCCCGTCCTCCATCCTTTCTCGCTTTCTTCATTGGATGGATGACTAAGTTTTCAGCTCATCCTGGTGTCAGTCGAACCATCGCCCTCATTAACCGTAAGTTTTGGTGGCCATCTGTACATAAAGATGCATCTGATTTTGTCCATGCCTGTCCCGTCTGCTCCAGAAACAAGTCTTCAAATCAACCACCATCTGGTCTTGTACCTAGCAGACCCTGGTCCCATATTTCAATTGACTTTGTCACCGGACTGCCACCATCTAAAGGTATGACCACAATATTCACTATAGTAGACCGTTTCTCCACAATATTCACTATAGTAGACCGTTTCTCCAAGGCCTGTCATTTCATTCCCCTATGCAAGCTTCCCACTGCCTTCCAGACAGCTCAACTCCTCATGAAACACGTTTTCCGCTTACATGGCATACCTCAAGATATCCTGTCCGATCAAGGTCCTCAGTTCATCTCTCAGGTGTGGAGGAACTTCTGTTCTGCTCTCGACGCTAAGGTGTCCCTCACTTCTGGTTTCCATCCACAATCCAATGGTCAAACCGAGAGAAGGAACCAGGACCTAGAGACAACCCTCCAGTGCTTCACCTCGTCCAACCCATCCAACTGGTCCCAATTCCTGCCATGGGTCGAATACGCCCATAACTGCCATGTCTCCGCTGCCACCGGTCTGTCCCCGTTTGAAGCCTCCTTGGGCTACCAGCCACCTCTGCTCTCCTCCGATGAAAAAGACATCTCTGTCTCCTCAGTTCGTCACCATATTCGCCGTTGCCAAAAGATCTGGGCATCAACTATCCGCAACCTCAACCAAACCGCTGCACTCAATAAACGTTATGCCGACCGTCACAGAAGACCCACTCCCACATACCACCCTGGACAACAGGTATGGTTATCCTCCAGAGACATCCCGCTTAAATCCATGTGCAGAAAACTTTCTCCCCGGTTCATCGGTCCTTTCACTATCGAGTCTGTTATTAGCCCATCTACTGTCCGTCTCCGTCTGCCTGCCTCCCTCCGTGTCCATCCTGTATTCCACGTGTCCCAGATCAAGCCTGTCCAGACCAGTGCGCACTGCCTTCCGGCCTTCTGCCCATTTCTGCCATTTCAAGCCTACAGCTTACAGCATTCACAATGCAATTTCATAGGAAATGCAAATTTTTCAAGTTTTTTTTATTTTCACATTCTTTTTCCAGTGTCCATCTCCTTCTTTCCCACCTTAGTTCTCGTCTCCTCTTTCTTTCCCACCTACCTTTCCGTTTGCATGTCAATTGTGTATGATTTTATTTCCCAAATAATTTGCAATAAAGTTTCATATACAGGTGGAACTCTATAAAAGAGTCATAATGGGCTCCAGACATTAATCCTTGTTTGCTCATTCAAAGAATAAATCGGTTAAACTTTTCTTTGTGCCCGTGATCGTCACTGCTTATGAGTATCAGCTAATCATGACACCAATCCCCCATGGGATTGCATCTAAATGGAATACACTGATCTACTACCATTCAACCATCTATAATAAACATTCTGGATGTCTAAGAATGAATTTCTGATCTCCATATTCCTACTTTGACTGGTCATAATTTGTATTATTTTGTCTAGAAAGAAATATATTTTTGATATAAATACATATTCAGTCAAGCTGACAAATGTCAAAATGGCCACTAAAATTGTGTAAACATTTCTAGAATGGCAACATACATGATACAACAGTATCACACCAATAAAATATTCAGCAGATAAGTTAGTCTATAAATAACTAAAATGCTACTGTGGATTTTAATGGCATAGCATTAAACAAACAGAAGCTGTTTAATATGAACTACCTAATATCTTATACAATCATGCTGTGCTGTTATAATTAGTAGTAACTGTCATTGTGCTATTTAAAAGCCATTCAGACAAACTTTAGTTTATTGTAATTTTTACTATTTTTCTGCAGATTATCCCTGTCCAAATTGTGTTGACATTAACAAAATTAGCATGAAGTCCATATTGCAGCTTATCTCTTCGGGTAAGTTTATTGGCTGTATCTTTGGGCAATCAATCTCCTTCTTCCTTTTTGTTAATAATCCAACCTTTACCCAATTATTCTCCGTGGACAATGGGTGAGTAGCTACAGCAGCACTGAACGTAAAAGCAAGGTGGGGAGTCATTGGAGCGCATGCATTATGTATCATATCCTACAGTGAAGAAGACAGCACTGCGAGTGGGAACGAGAGCAGCCAGCAGTGCACAGAGGTGAGTGCAGCGCATACTAATGAAGGAGCCACATTTGCTAGAAGGAACATCTGATTAAAATCACATTGTGGAGAACACAGAACAACTGTGTTATCAGTGAAAATGCACTGTTTAAAAAAATACTTTTTGGGGGGCAAAGATTTGCTTGTTGGAAGATAAAAGATCTGATTTGGGATAAAGACTGGTAATAACTAACGTAGAGAAGAATAAGGGGAAACACAACTAAAGGAGTAATGTGAAGTCTGTATATACTAGCCTGAAAGTGTCAGCATTAAAAAAAAAACTAAAATATTTATAATTAACAGTAACCTTTTTTTTAACATGCCATTAGCATGAAGTAATAATTGGAAAAAGCAAAATGTATGTTATAAGAAAGAATAATAATAACAAAAGAAAATAAATTTCATTACAACACCAATAATAATGTATGCCTAACTGATAAGTGAGGAGAAAGAATACAGCACATTGAATGGAGGTCACATAAGCACTGTGGGATGCCTCTCTGCACATTGGACCTATAAAAGTCATTTAAACCCTATTTTGTATTTAGTTATTAGAAGGATATTTACCATCTTAGTGATCAATAGAATCTAAACTTGATAATTTAATTTTTGTACTATTTTTATAATTCTACATAAAAAGATCAAAAATAGTTACAGAAGTCCTTAATTTTTATCGATATGAATGTATTACCCTATTCACTGAAAAGACCCTGTACCTCATTTTATTTTATTCTCTCTAAATGGTATATGGTATATTTTGGGGCCGAAGAGGTCCTTTTGTTAAAATAGGTTACTTATTGTAGCTGCATATGCGGGTGTCCAGACATTTCAGTGTAGGCTTCTAATTTTAGCATGACTGTTTTCTCTGCCAATAGGGAACATTTGGTTGAGTTTCAGGTGTCCAATCAGGCAGCAAGTGCGTTTCACGATAATGATTGTTTTCTCCAAGCGCATGCACGGCACGCTCCGCTGGTTGTCACTGCATATAAAGTAAAACAGCCTAAAAGTGTCAAAATGGTAGAGGAGACGAAAGAGATACCAAAGAAAGAACAAAGCTTTTGTATACTCAGACCAGCCTACTCAAGGTGAATGCTGAAGGTGGTGCTGAATCTGGACTTAAAACTGGTTGTAGTCGTCCTAGAACGGTATCTTTTCAGAATTTTTATTACAAGATGTATCACCTGCATGTGGAGTGGGAGAAAACATTCTCAATGGGAGACAATTAGCCTCAAACTAAACTTCTCAGGTGTAGCGCATTTAAGTGATGTTTATTTTAGAGTTTTTCATATTTTTTGTTTGATCGATCTTAATTAGGAAACACAACCTGAGAGCATACAAAACTTTTATAAGAGAATCTTGGTAAAAGAACAGAAATGGTTTAAGAAACAATTTTAAAGTTTATCACATATAATAAAAGTAAGCACAGGAATGTAACGCTGATGCCTTTTACTCAAATCCTCAATGCCAAGTGTCCTTCAACTTTCAAATGTATCTCTGCTTCAACACAATTCCATGAAAAAATCAGGACCCTAGCAGCAGAACTGGGTAAAAAAACCCAAAACATTTAGGAGTAGTTTTACAGCATAGTACTTTTTCCTTTTCCTTGAGTTGAAAAAATATAAAGTATAAGCACTCTTGAGTTAAATTTCTGGCTACTCTATTCATTGTAATATCTTCAATTAATGAAAGTAAGCTATTTTTAAACAAATATGTCCCTCTGAGAAACACAGTTTCTTCTTTTCTGTACTCAAGACATATTGGTTAAAAGTAATTTCTATCTACCAAGTCCAACCTTCTGCCCCACTTGATAGGTGAGTGCAGGAATATGAAACTGATTCGCAGCACGCACCAGAGAGTTGATCCCCTTGAGCATGGTGCAAATGGCCCTTCTCCATGCCCGCTGGTATCTCACGGCAGTCAGGTGGGCAGCAGGGACCTTGGCTCCCATAACCCATGTAGAATGGAGAGAGACTGGTGGTACTGGAAGGCATTGAATTAACAGAATGTTCAAACCATGGCAGAAAATCTACTCACTTGGTGGGGTCTGACTCACATAAAATACAAAGGTTGGTCTCCATCTTCTGGTTAGGCATCTCGGTCTGGCCATTGGTCTGTGGGTAGAACCAGAAGACAGACTGGCAGTAGTGATCCCTAACAGGGAACAGAATTCTTTCCAGAACTGAGCGATGAACTGTGGACCCCTGTCTGAAACAATGTTAGACAGAATACCATGTAGGCGAAAAACCTCTGTCATGATCCGCGTGTCTTGGTATTATTTTTGAAGTTTCCTGTTGTTCTCTGTGCTCCCTGTGTCCCCTTATTGCTCCCAGGTGTGTCTTGTTCCCCTGATTGCTCCACTGTGCATATAATCCCTCCTGGTCTCTTGTTCTTGGTCGGGTCCTTGTCTTAGCTGTCTCAGCTCATCTCTGTCTGTCTGCGTCTGTATCTGATCGTCTGGGGAATTATGGGATGCCTCTCGTAAGTCCAGTGCTACCGGTATTAAGATGGATTCTGTTTTGCCGTACTGCCTGTTCTGAGGACATCTTCTGTAACTTTGTTCTGGACTCATTATTTATTAAACATCTTAATCTTTACTACAACCTGGTTCCGCCTCTGCCTCACCACCAACCAAACAACCGCTTCATGACAACCTCCTTGGAGAGAATGTTAGCTATTTTCCTGGCAGAGGGAAGTTTGCAGAGACAGACCAGGTGAATCATTTTAGAGACATTACTACCACCTACAGGAATGGAGTGCAGTGTGAAGCGCTCCCCAATAAATGTAATATCTTCACAAATCACAAAAACTGTATTCTGGAAAATATGTCCCGCAAAACCAACAAACAAATAAATAAATAAATATGAAAGAAAAAAACTATATATTGTTTCCATTACATCCTTGCAATTGTTGCCATCACAGTGTGGGTTCTGCTTCTCTGAGGTTCAGAGTTATTATAGAAGCATCCCTAAAGACTTTAAACATGTACTTCTTTTTTTTAAGGAAAATTGTAGAAATGTAAATAACCACTGCATGTAACTGCAAGCTTCACCTTGGAGAGATGTTTAACTAATGTATGAATAAATGTTAATTTTATGCATGAAAGGAAATTTGTACTTATTTTAAGTCAATTAAATTAATTTTTATTTATATAGCACCATGGAGAACCATTCAGAACATGTCATCTAAGGGGTCTTTATAGAGGCAATTCTGTGAAATCACACAATCAGATTGGTTCAAAATTTTATTTCTAAGGAAAACCAGATTGCATCAAGTCATTGACTCAATAGCAATCCCCCACAACAAGCAGGCATGTAGCGACAGCGGAGAGGAAAAACTCCCTTTTAACAGGAACAAACCTCCAGCAGAACCAGGCTCAGTGTGAGCGGCCATCTGCCAAGGCCAACTGGAGTTCAAGGAGACAGAAGCAGGCACACAGAAAGAAGCAGAGATATAAAAGGCAACTGTCAGCTCCACAGGTCCAGTTGTAATGTCAGATGATGAAAGATAACACATTCAGTTAGCCACTGTAAGAGAAACAAGACAACAGTGAAACACAGGCAAAGCTCCAACATCTCTAAACCAAGGTGTTGATGGTAGCAGCAGAGCTGATATTTCCATCCATAATGTAGTTACAGCCAAACAGGAACAGATCAGATGAAGCTACTATGATGAGAAAAAGCAGACAAAGCACAACGTTATGAGTGGAACTTGACAAATAATGTAGAATGGGAGACAATATATAGGATGAAGTAGACTGAGAAGTGGTCCCTATGCGATCTCGAAGCCCAAACATATCTAGCAGCACAAATACAGAAAATAGCTCAGGATAACCTAACTATTCTGAAAGAGGTCTGAAGAGGTCCACAATAGGACCAAGGTAGAGCTAAAGAGAAACATCTTGTCTGGACTTGGGGTTAGGAAAACGCTTACATGTAATAATAAAAGAGGATCAGTTGATTTCTCTCCCTCTCTCTTTCAATAAGTTTGTTTCTTCTTATTATTTTTAAACTTACTAGTCGGGAGCTTAGCTAATGTCTAAAATAAGTACAAAAGTATTTATACATGGCTCTGAGTTGCCCTTGAAAAGCAGAGGCATTATTTGGTATTTATGAATATATCACAGAGAAGTTGTGATATTTTAATATATTCATCATCCACCCAGGTAGGGATGGTAAATATGTTACTCAAATATTACTCGGACTGTTATATATTGTTTATCAACACATGCCCTACTGGCTGCATTTTAGAACAACAACTGAACATGTGAATTGAGCTCTAATCATGATCAAAATATCTTTCTACACATATATAGAATAAATTCACCACAACATCTGTTCAAAATATATGTTTATTAATACAAATTATGTAGCTTCAAGTCAACTAAAACTAAGCTATTATGTACAAAGAAGAAGGAAAAACATGGTTGAAAGCTATAATCAATGACATGATGCAATAATATCACAGTTTAGCATGAGTTTCAATGTTTAAGAATCAAAGTATATCGTGAAGAATTTGGAATGTGATCAAATTAGCTTTTGTCTAACCCACTTCCGGTTAAAGCCCCGCCTACACAGAGTACAGATACAGATAATTTTGGTGGCCGAACAGATACAGAAACAGATAGTGATGTCCTCGCTCATCCCTACTAAATACCACATTTTGACTCTGTTTGCTCTGCTGAGTGGTTTAAGTCAGATAAAGTAATCAAATGACATAAAAGGACAATAGCATCCTGCTGGAATAATGTGTAATACCCATTCTACTGAATCCTAAATGCAAAAAGAAGCATTTTTGTTCATCCTTCTTCCTAGAATCATTTTAATCACAAGCGCTTAAGACAATCTGGATATGCTTTTATGTAATTTTTTCCTTTTAAATTTTTGTGTAGATATTTGTTTTTATCACTCTCATAACATCCACTAACATTTGACATTTTTTTATTAATATAATTTTAAAAAGGCACAATCACAAATAAACTGCTTCGAAGTAAATACAATATCTCAGAAAAAAACACACTTTCTTAGTGTATGCTTACGTAACATGCAAGTTTGTTACTTTAGAAAATTTATTTTTTCCATGTCTTATTTTTCACGCAATTGTGTTGTTTTAAAATTTCTAATATGCTACTGTGGTGTGATCTGTTTTCTGCATTCATTGAGCAGTTAGATTTTTTTTTTCTTCTATGTCTCTATAGTTTGTATTACTGTTTCCTGTAGTTGGAACAGAATAACAGAGTAAGGGCTTATTAAACTCGGCACTCGTCTCACCAGAAGAGCTAAAAATTCAGTTTTCAGTGTGGGCTTGGGGAACTTTTGCCTCCAAGCTACAACGTAGACACTTTGTTGAAGTTTAGCCCTGTGCTCAATGAAAGTGAGGCTCTTACTGATAGTACATGAAAACATTATCTGGTAATCTTTGCCTGTTGGCACAGACAGTTATTCATGAGCTCTTAATGCTCTTGGATCACCCTCCTGCTGTTCTTTTCTTTATTTTTCTTTCCAAGTTGAAATGAGAATTGACTGCTGGGGTGAATTCAGCTTGACAAGTTGCTATTAAAAATGCAAATGCACTTAAGGCATAGTTATCAAAATTATGTAATTTTCATCCCAAAATTAGCTGCTTTATGTGATTTTCTTAAAAAGTTTGAAAAAATTATGACTGTGTGCGATGTTTTTTTATTCTTCATACAGTCTCAATCCTTTAAGCTGAAAACTATATAATAGGCTTAAACACTCTTGAACGCATTGCCTCTGAAAATTTTGGAATTGTTAGCAATAATATTGACTGCTTAAAGGGTTTACAGAAACACAATGAGATTCAAAGAAAAGTATTCAAGCCAGTTATCATCACAATTACCCTCAGGACTCACTGTCCTAGATGTTTTAAGTGTTTTCTCGCCTCCATACACCTGATTTAAATAAATGGAAGACATTCTCATGCAGTTCTTGATATCTGCTGAGGAGATAATGTAATGACAAGGACATCTAAAATATGCAGGACACTACTGGGTCTGAAGGACCAGGATAGAAGACCCCTGACTTAAACAAACCACCATATACTGTATTATAAACAAATGCAAAAACACATATTTTATTTCCATCAAGTGGCACAAAAATTAAATATGGCCTTTGGAGTATATACTGTAAATCTCTCAAAGTCTGTCTGTTTTGTTGACCGCAAAACCTTAAAAATGAAAACTGTTATTAAAGTCTAAGAGTGTTTTTATGGGCACAAACCTTTCCAGTGATGGTCATGTGACCACATGAATTGGCTTTAAATGAAAAATCCGCCCACCTATTCTATGCTTAGACATTGTTACAAGCTTTAAAAACTACTCAGTGGGACACTGGCATTTTTTTTTTTTTTTTTGTCATAGGTCCAATCTTTTTTTTCTCTTTGCTATCCTGGTTATATCTCCAGTTATTTTTGTGGCAAAAACTTCTTCCTGAACCCGTGTTTAACATCTCCTGTGTTTTTTAGATTAAACTGCTTCTTGGTTACCTCCAAGAGGTTAAGATATGAGATTTTATGTAAATAGATATCAATCATTGGTGTGGTTGTTGTAGGTTCAAATCCTAGCTGGTTAACCTCTGTTGCAAGTGTCTCTCTAACTCATTTCAAGTTCTCGTCAGCTTACTTAGCATTAAAGGCTACTACAGAAAATGTTTTAGATTCTCATATTAAGTCCTTCGATTTCCACTCAAAAGAATTAAGACACAATTGAGAACACAGGCATACTATTAAGAGATCTCAGTTTCTCCCACTTCTCAAGTATTACTCAGATGGTTTTCTCACCTTAATCTATTTATGTCTTTTCTCCTTTCAGCTTATATCTTGCTCCTAAGGGACCTCTAGGAGAAGTAATTCAGAAACAAAGGATCACAGAATGACACATCTATGAGATGCTCAAAATGATCTCAAGAGAAAACATTGAAAAACAGATGAGCAACACATTTTTCCTGTGGGTTATAAGTTGCTTACTTTATTCTTGGATTTTGACCCCAAAATAACCATTGAAATCCTTTATAGCTTCTGGAATTATCTTAAATTTTATAGATTGCCAAAGATACTACAAAGATTTTCAAAGTAAGAGGCCATCCATTCATCCACTCAGATCATATCCCTATGAAATCCCACGATGCCCTCTTAAGGCACGTTGAAGAACTTCTGTCTTGTGGAAAGACTCTAACTTTTACATGACCATATGAACCAAGCATGCACTTTTTAGATTGATGTGAAGTTCAGAAAACATTAATAACTTACACTTCTGAGTCTATAACTAGGGTTTCCTGACACTAAATTGTCTGTTGGTCTGCATGTCCAAGGCGTTTTGGATAGTCATTAAAGGACAGGTAGTATTTTACCACTGGGTGGGCTTTTAAATACCTAAGCAAAATGTGTGAAAAGCAATGCCTCTCTCTACCTCCACTCTCTGCAACCTCATTCTGGCCCCCCTCTCCTCTACCAATCTCATCTGTTGCCTCGTATCAGATTTAGAATCAGAATGCTTTTATTTGGCATTGTACAGAGCAAAACAAAATTAGTTCCAGAACATCCCATCCAAGAGACCCAATACATAAACATACCGGGGTGTGCAGGTGCAAGCTTCAAGGCCAGTTTACAGGAACCCCATTCCTCAACTAACAGTGGAAACAGGCACATGGATGTCTTTAGGCCAATTTTTGGGGGACTAAAGCCCCCCTAAAATATTATCAAGCCCTTCCTCACGAACCAACTAACTTCAACATTTCCACATCAGCTCTTACCCCTGTTCAAAGGGAGAATGTAATCATAATGAAAACCTACTTAAATATCCATTTTTAAGTAGGTAATGCATGTAAGTTAGGAAAGGAAAATTAATTCACTGTTAACTAGATTTTTGCCTGAGCTTTGAACAGCTCAAGTTACTCGTGGTAGGTGGAATAACTAGATCATTTACTCAAGTAAGACTACCGATACTCTCATAAGAATATCACTTAGGTAAACATCAAAAGTACATTAAAGTATAACAATTACTTCTAAAAGTACTCAGAAATACCTTAAACTGCAATGAAACTGGAACAGAATGGGTTAGCTTAGTTGGCCCCAGGGGTTACAGTATGTGGAGGTCCTGTCATGTTTGGGCTTTGAGTTCTAGCCCAAACTCAGAAAACCACAGGATATGAAGTAAGTTTAAAGAATTTATTTGAGGTTCTGACAAATAATAAAGGCTGGAGTTTGCACAGGAAGGGGACTCTCGGACTGAAGAGACAGGAGAGAGAAGGTGAGTTCTTGGAAACATAGAAAATAATGAGATCGATCCTACTTATTTTAAAGCTGCGGGTTTGTCCAGGGAGGAGGTTAGTTGCCTGGGTTTTCCAGGGGATATTTCGAGAGTCCAGAGTAACTTTGGTTCTGAGAGGTTTGCTAGATGGAGTATGGGAGTTTATTGGTTGGAGCTTGGCTGTGGTAGAGGGCAAGCAGACTGACCTTACCTAAAAGGAGCTTGTGAAGCGAGCACCTCCCATCTGGACTGACTGACTTGAGAAGAGATCTTTCTGGAGAAGATAAACGTAGATGAGGCAACCAGTAGGTATATTCCATTGCGTCTTAAAACTTGGGCTTGAATCCAAATGGATCTCAACTTAGATCTCCTCCTTTTCTCTGGAGGAGGAAGCACATTGGAAAGAGAAGGAACAAAATGATTAACATCGATGCAAGGAAAACAACAGGAAAACACAGGCTTACGCTGGAGGGCTCTAAATACCATGAAAGGATAACACTCAGGTGTCATAGTAACAGCAGTTAGCTTCTTTTAAACTTCACTAATTAGAAGATTGGTCACAGGCTTGAGAATGAATATGCTCCAACCATAGCAACTGGCTCCATCTAGTGACAGAAGGGGGAAAAGAAAAGTGAAAAGAAAAACGCAAACCCCAGACCCTGACAGGTCCAGCCAGAACAAAGGAACAGCTAGCAACTCATAAGATGGCCACCACAATGTGATGGAAAATGAGATACCTTAGAGCTAACAATGCTACTGCAACAGTCTCTCCACACAGAAATGATGACGATGTTGTTTGTTCAGTTAGCTCAGTGAACATTAGCATTCAGTCCAGAACATTGGCTTCAACACTATTAAAAGTTGGCTCACCAAGCTTATTTCAGTAAAAATGCAAACATATGCAAAAATATCTATTCTACCTTGTAACCCAAGCAAAACAATTATTTAGCATCAGGGAAGAGGGATTGCTGGATATCACTCCTGGCTCATTGGAATGGAAGGGATCCTTCGGTTCGGTTCGGCTCTGTGTTCTTTCCAGTTCAGAGGGCCAGTCCTCAGTCCAGTCAGTTCATCCTTAGGCAACTCTCAAAGAGATTTTGAGTAATCTGATGCAATAACAAGAGGAAACTTTGCAGGGCTTATTTTATGAATCAGTCCTGAATGAGGTGTCTCCCTGTTGCTGGGGCAATTAACTGGTATCTGTAGCTCATAGCAGTGGCCTATGCAGGTGGCGGCAGCTTCAGGCGACTTCACAGTTTGGCTCAGCAGCTTCTCATGGCTCCTGTGGAAAACGACCATTGAGCCCAGCTGTTCTGTGGTTCGGCCAGAACTGAGTAGTTTATCATCTGCTTTGGCAGGTGGGTTTATAAATCATGATGTACAACTCGGTTTGAATGGTGTTATGAATCGTAGGTAAGCTCCAGTCTGACTCAGTCCAGCAAGTCCAAACTCTTGTCCGGACAGATTTTGTTGTTACTTATTTAGCTTCGGCTGAGAATTGGGTGTCTTGCCTTCCGTGGCCTTAAGCCACTGGCAACAGGGAGTTGAATAACTAAACTCTGTCGCAGGGATGTGATGTCAGAGGGGGGGTCATTCTTAAAACATCACTGACATTTGACTACAACATTTCTATAAAGCAATTATTTCTTTAATGTAGGTTAGAACAAAACTAAACTGCTCAATCAAAGATTTTTTAAAGTAAAAAAGCAGGACAAATATGAAATTCAAATATTAATGCTTTTTGTCATATTTAACAAAGAGAGAATGACTGTGCCTCATATGATCAGTATGCTAAAAACAAATGGCCACAAAAATATTACAATCTGATCTCTGTCCTCCCTGTTCTGACCCTGGAACCATCTCCGACCACCATTACTGGTTTGTTCCCCAAAGCACTCTGCTTAAAAACCTCCACCTCCTGGTTTGTTTACCTCTGCTCCCTTTAATTAACCAAGCAGCAAATAAGAAAACACACCAACTGGCTTCTACTCCTCCCCACTGGTTGTGTTTCCCTACAAGCCACACCGAGAAGATCTAGTTGCCGTTCCTTATGATCACAGTTTTATACTTCTGTTGCACATTCTAATAAATTGTTAAAATTTCTCCAGTTGTGTCAGATTTAAATTCTGGGTCCTCTGAAGACATCAATTACTATTCTATTACTTGAGTCCAATTTTTTATGCTAAATAAAATGAAGAATTGCTAATTTCAGAAGAAAATCCTGTTTTTCGAAATCTAAATCTTGCAGAAAAACCGTGGAAAAAACTGAGAAGAGAAGAAATTCCCTCTCTCCACTTCCAACCTTGGATATTTTTGTAAGGAATCCAAAGCAGGAGCACCAATATTTGCAGCATCAGTATTTTACATTTTAAATAAAAAACAACTTTCTCTGGATCATGGGATTCAAATAATTTTACACCAATATTAATCAAGTAATTTTTCTATGCTTTTTCCATGTAAATTAATGAGTTCTGAGAAAACCTGACTGGCTTTACTGCTCCTCACTGGATTAATTTCTCTTGCATACACACATCAACCTCTAGATTCCCTCTGCTGCTCATGAAGATTAAGGAATGCCTTAAATACAAGTGGCTCTCAGTAGTATACCCTGTAGAACTGCCTCATTTTGTGATTTAAACAATTGTACTTTTTATATATTGAATATACATTGATTATATAAAAACTGTACAGTGGAAAGAGTAGATGTTTTCTAATCTAAAAGATGTGGATTTAATTCCAGCATCAGTAAGTTTGACTAAAAAAAGTGCTTCATAACTTCAGCATGTTTACCATTATCCATCCAATGTAACTAAAGAACAGATTAATATGTTCTGGTTTGTTTAAAAAGGTAATTCTTTTGTTTTCATTAAAACATTAAAATTACTTGGGAGCACACTGATTTTCATCATTTAGTCTTCAATCAGATCAAATGAATAAAGTTAATTTCTCCTAGCTGGATCATCCGGACACATCATCCTTTACCTGAAAGTCAGAGTCCAAGCAGAGGTCACCAGAAGTGTTAACAGTTCCACATTATGAGGTATATTTACACCATGGTACATCATGCATGATAACTGGAGGAAATAAACTGATCTTTCTTCAAAATGATTGAGAACATAGAAAATGGTCAAAGAGGCTCTCTGTAATATTGAGGGATCTCTACGAAAACAATCTCCTGTATTCTTCTCATGTCCAGTCGAAAAGGCATGGTTATAGGATTTTTTAATCATGTTGGAAGAAAAAAAAAAAACCCAAAACCCAAAAAGAGATGTTGTTTGATGATTTTGTCATGATGTTGTTTCGAGGACATGTTTTCTCCTTTTTTCCTCCACCAGATGGCGACAGAGGTAAACGGGTGTGCGTGTGGCTTCTTGTTCCCAGGTGTTTTCCATCAGCGCTCATCATCTCCAGAGTATTTAGGCTGGCTACAATCTCTAGTCGTAGCCGAGTGTTTAATGTTTCGATGGTACCTCTAGCCTCCTGTGCTACCAGGCTATCCATGAGCTCTCTGGCCAAACTTAGTTTCTCTGTGAAACTAACCTCTTGTGTTTTCTCCTTGTTGCCTTCAGGTTCTGTAAGGAAGCCTGGACGCCGTCTGCTCCTGACTTCACTTCTCAGACTCATTCCTCGTGACGCCGTGGTTTCTACCCACTGGATGCCCGAACTCTGTGACTACTCCCTTGTTGTTTATCTGGATTCTCTCAGCCCAACTATGGATTGCAGCACAGTTCCTGGAGCGCCAACTACATCTAAGCCGACCTGTCCATTTCCTACCTCACATCGCTGCTGCCTCTGCACCAATACTGGAAACAAGACCCCGGACCTTGGTTTGCCTCACCCTAAGTCAACCTACTGCTTCCACACAGTAAGGCCTGAACAAACATTCTCAAGTGCTCCGTTTTCCCACCGGTCTCGAACTCACCAGTACTCTCGCCATAGTGGCTGCCTCTGTTGACCAATCTCTTCCCCTGCGGACCTGGCCTGTTTCACTACTCGGCTCATCCACTCACAATAAACTGTTTAAATATAAAAAGTTCTCCTGTCTTGGTGTTCTGTATGTGGGTTCAACAACTCAAAAGAAAACC
>JAUZNJ010011712.1:3821-43647 GCA_034780135.1 Jordanella pulchra
TTTGAAATCCCCTATCAAGAAAAGTAAGTATGTAAACTCACTGCTTAGTGCGGTGTTTATAGCTGTTTTTATTTTTTTTTTTTTGGTAATCCAGAAACAGCAGTACCATGTCAGTTCCTTAACAACAACTGTCTTTAAATACCCTTAGATGTTTTCCTCTGAGAAGTATTTACACTCTGTTAGCTTCCACCGTTTTATAGCTTGTGCGCAAATGAATTGCATACCCAAGTATGCCAATGATCAGTAAAATAATATAAATACCACACATTTGTGATGTATCTTATTTGAAAGATAAGATGATCTAGTTTCTGGAGATATCTGTACAAACTTTGTAAGTTTAACACAGTTAAGCTATGTAGCTTCAAACATGTCCAAAATTACCTTCATTTTCTATCTCATAAAAAAGTGCAATTTTTAACATTCTTCATTTTGAGTATAATTCATAGTTGTCCTCTCCAACTCTCTACACTTGTTGTTTATGTTGTGGACAACAACTGTGTAAAAGTTCAGATCTCTAGTCCAAAACATTGTGAAATTGTGACCCTTTTTGTATGCAAAAATTCCAATTGATCCAAATTAGGATGTAACTTTAAACAAATTCTCATTCAAGCCCTTTCTTTTCTAATATTTCAAATTTTCAGCTTTCAGAATTTTGACTGTCTTTTCTGTGCGTATCCAGTTATTTCTCCTCTCACTCCTTAAGCACATCAATATGCACTATCTTTTTAGCCCGCCAGTACACTTCCAATACTTAATTAAAAAGCTCATCTCATTGGCTAACAAAATATGTCTAAAAAGTTTGATCAGTCACTGATTTGTGAAGTTCCAGCTGCTCAAAGACCAAAGTGATTCATGCCTGTGGATGGCATTTCTCACATGCTGGACATCTCCAATGTATTTTGGCTAAAGAGAAAGTAACTTATGCTTCATTTTGCAAGGAAATACATTGGTGAATAATCCCACATAATGTAGATAATCTAAAATGATGGACATATGTCCATAGACACAGGGAAAATTAGTTTTTACCAACTTTACTTCTTCATGGGGAAAAAATAGGTTTGGTGGTTTATTAAGACATGTGATCTTATTTCATGAGAAATACAACTGGATATTACTTTTCTGTGATGTGTTTCAGAAAAAAATATCTCATTTATTGCAGGATAGTGTGCTTTGGAGTGCCAGAAGATGAAAACAAGGTAAGGGCAGGCATGCACTGTGAGATACTTTTCAATCTTTGTACTCAGCTGCAGCTCAAAGTGTACAATTAAACCGCAGGGTTTAAAAGTTGACAGCTCACGATGTACGTTCTTACACTGATGCACTGATGCCATATAACTGCTCACACGTCCAAAAAACACACATCGGACTCAGCGCTGAGAGATGGCACTGGTCGGACTCGTCAATCCTATGTTTTTATCAGAAAAGAAGAAGAATTCTCTTGTTTGCACATGCACAGTGCCCAAGGTCTGGGTAAATTGGTTCGTAGCTCTGCTTTAACAGTAGGATTCGCCCACCAACACCTCATGAGGGCCAATTTGATTTTCTCCTCAACTTACAGTTCCTGATCGAGAGGTGGTCATGAGAGGCTGATCTCCCCATGTTACCCCCTGTATAATAATTCAATTCAACTCAATTCAGTTTATTTATATAGCGCCAATTCACAACACATGCCATGTGAAGGGACTTTACAAAGACAATTCAATCAAATCATAGAGTGAGATTACTTAAACATTTTCTATCTAAGTAAAACCAGCTGATTGCATTGACTCATCAATTATACAGCAATCCCTCAAACCAAGCATGCATGTAGTAACAGTGGAGTGGAAAACTCCCCTTCAACAGGAAGAAACCTCCAGCAGAACCAGGCTCAGTGTGAGTGGCCATCTGCTGAGGCCGACGGGGTTCAAGGAGACAGAAGAGGACATACAGACATACATGATGCAGAACGCATGGTGAGGCTGAAACTTGACCTCATTCAAAAACTTCTTTCCTGACTGCAGTCAGCCAGAAAAGGGGAAAAACTCATACAGTGTATGCTCGCCCCTTAGAAGTGAAAAATATGAACTCTAATTTGATGACAGATTATTAGCTTTTGGTGTTTGTGAAGTATAGTTGGCTTACAGTTGAGTTCGTAATTTCTTTAGGATCTCCTGATTAAACAGGTTCAACATGCTGGGTTTTGTTTACAAATAGGGTTGTTGTTCGATGCAGAACAAAGTGTGGCGTCAAAACAATGAAGGGCTGGGAAGTGGGGTTTAAGGGGTTATATGTAATAATTCTTTTGGTAATCCAGAAACAGCAGTACCATCTCAGTTCCTAAACAACATCTGTCTTTTAATAACCTCAGGTGTTTTCCTTTGTGAAGTAATTACAATCACGGACTACTGTTGAAAAAATTTAATAAAATAGGGTAGAGATATAAAAGAATCTGTTTAAATGGATGCTTGAATATATAATATGATATACATATGTAAACTGTCTCCATGCATTTAATTCATTCACAAAAAGAAAACAATGGTAGGAAGGTCAGTCATCAAATGGATAAGACTTTTAAAGTGACAAAATATGGCTTGAACTTGGCACTCAGGTTGTGGTGAAGAAGCAACCGGATTGTTTTGCAGAGCAAGTTAAGAAATAGCTCCAGTACCAGCCCTGGTTAGTGGTAAATCGCTTTAGGGGGGAATCCTCATCCTTATTCATGTGGCAGAAAACTAAGAAAGCATCATAAACAATCAATCTACTACCTAACTATTAAACAATGTGGTAGCAGCATAATGCTCTGGTTCCCTTCAGCACGAACATGGACACAAACCAAAGCTACTGCAGAAAACATGAGATTGAAGCAGAGGTTTACCTTCAAGGATGATAAAAAAATAAACTAAACATACAAACAAATCTACATTGAGAATAATTTTGATCATACTGGAAAAGTCTAAGTCCAAACTTGAATGAAGTTGAGAATCTAAGGCAAGTCTTGTATGAATGTTTACTCTATTTATCTTAAATAAACCTGAACTTGCTAAGAAGAAACACAGGTTACATTTTCTAGGTGTCCAATGTTGGTTTTTTTTAAACTGACCCCAAAAGACTATTAGCTGTAATCAAAATGAAATGTGATTCTCCAAAGCACTGGTAGACTACAATAAATCTAAAAAACGGTGTGCTTTTTCTTCCACTTTACAATTACACACTATTTAGTTTTCTTCTTCCCATAGATTCCCAAAAATATACCTAAATGTTAACAATTTCAACATTCAAAATGCGCAAAACACTATTTCACTACAGTTCAGTTCAGTACATCAAAAAACAGCCTGATTCCCACAAGTAAACACTTTGGGGAAGCCTGCAAACCTGGGGCCTACAGCTGCAAAAACAGAGCAGCAAAAAAACAAAAAAATCTTGGTTGACAGGGTTCTTTCAACACGCGACCTGCCTGCATGACCTCCATCGTCCATGTAGAGGGGCCCTTGTTAAGCCTTGTTTGCAGGAACAATCTAGCAAGCAGAGAAAAGAGAACCAGCAGATCATTCTGAAAATCTCCAGCAGCGTTCACCTGGAACTGATTCCGAAGTGCCGCATTGAGAGGGACTGGTGGGAACACAAATCGAACGAGCCACCCACACAGCAACACACATACATGCAATTGCCTGACAATGAATGGTCTGATTTCGTTTTTGCTGGTTAAGACAATTGAAAAACATAAGCCCAGACAGATGGTGCACTGCAAAGGGATGAATAAGGAAAGCATCCTGACTCTTGGATAGTCCAAATATGACAGCAAGATTTCTGAAAGTGGCAAAGAGAAAGTATATAGAAGAACACTGCTGTCAAAATGTTACAGGAAGAGTAATGGGGACTTAAGCAGAAATGAAAAAAGGTTAAACAATGGGGTCAGATCTGTTAAAGAGAAATTCAAAGTTGAGTTAAGATAAAAAGGATTAATGAAGGAGGTGAGAAGGTGAGAAAGTACAACAAAAAAATGGTGGTGCTGCTAAAGCCTTAATAAAAGCATAAACTCATGCTCTGTTAATGCACTTCCAGCCATTTATCAGAAATACGAAGATAAAGCAGTAATGCTACTTTCTTACACAAGATTTCCCACCCAAGGACCTTTTTCAAAAGTAACTTAAATACCAAAAATATCAATGTTTTTAATTTAAATTGAATGTGGTAGAAGAACACAAAGTAATCCATAATGTGAAAGGAAACGGATCATTCTGTTTCATTTTAGAAATGAAATTAAGAAAAATTGTGACATTCATTTACACTCGGTTCTCCAGGGTAAGCAACCCACAGAGCTATCTTTTTATAATCAGAATCAGATATTTGTGTGCACAACGAATTAGACATTGTTTTTGTTTTTTTCATCGTTCACACCATAAATCAAATGTTCAGACAACTATCGTATATAGAAATAAGATAATAGCAGCAGCATCTTTTACTTCTTTAATAAATTAAAAAGAAAAGGAAACCAATTTGTAAAAGTATTTACAAAGAATCTTGGATTTAATAAACTCGTCACATCAGTGAGATTTGGAGTACAGGAAAAGTCAGCTTTTAAATTACAAATAAAGGAAAAAGGAAGAGGAGAAACTGAGATGCAGATGAGGGAGGTGGATCATAGGTCATCTCCAGCTGTCGTAATCTAGGGCAGACATAGAGGAAACTGAGAGCATCTGGTTACAAAGCTCATAAGGGAGGGTCAGGAAGTACAACAAGTGAGTGACAGGAAATTACCACAGAATATCACCATCCTCATAAAAACACAGAAAGCTTTATAAATATGACTCAGGAATTCTTAAAGGAATTTAATTTAGTTCTCATTGTACTCAGGCTGTTTATGTTGGGCTTTGTTTGAACATAGCCAGAGAATTTAGTAGGAAACGTGACATTGAAGATGAGACTTACAGCATTCTACATCAAAGAGGGGGAAAACTGTCAACATTATCTTGCATAAGATGATTTCAGATTATTTTTCTCTCTCTCATGCCTCTGAGGAGAAGCAGAGGACAGGAAAAGCTTTAATTAACAAAGTTGTGGTTTCCAGCAGGCAAAGTAGGTCTCATTCCAAAGTCTCTTTGTGGTATAAGAGCTGGGAGGTGACAGACTGTGTGTCGGTGTTAGCTCACAGCTAAAGGGCCGTCACCACTAGCCTGGCTTCTTAACGTCTTCCTGTTTACTTAAGAAAAGCAAATTATCAATGTTATGGGGAAAACAAGGATTACCATTAGACTTATATTTTTAGGCCCCCAAATTTTGGAGCCTAAAATATCAATTCATCTAAAAAACATCTACAGAAAGACTTGAAGGTCAGACTGCATTGAAGCTTTTCTAATATTGCTAGACAGCTTTGTAGGAACAGGTCAAAATTATGCTTAGAAGTAGAGCGGTCTATGGCTTAACAAGCTAATATTTAGATGATTAATTTTTTCTTACCAAATCTGATTTACCTTTTTTTCTCAGTCATGTTTTATAATATTAAACTACTATGAGGTAAGATCACTATCAAAATAAACTTGTACATAACTAAAATGTCTCTGTTCATCCTATTTCACTAGCTATATTCTTTTTCATCCATCCATCTATCTTGTCCCACTTCATCCGTCAGGGTCACGTTTGCCCGGTGCTCATCTCCGGCAGATTATGGGCGTAAGGCGGGATACACCCAGGACAGGAAGCCAGTCTGTTGCAGGGCGACACATAGGCACACAAGGACGTACAACTATGCTCGCACACACTCACACCTAGGGAAAATCGAGAGATGCCGCCTAACTTAACATTCATGCTTTTGGACTGAGGGAGGAAGCCGGAGTGCCCGGAGAGAACCCACGCATGCACAGGGAGAACATGCAAACTCCATGCAGAAAGACCCCAGGCCGAGACCAAACCCAGAACCTTCTTGCAGCAAGGCAGCGGTGCAAACCACTGTTCCACCGTACAGCCCTGTTATATTCTTAAAAAAAAAAAATTAGCCATCCAAGGTTCAATATGAGAAAATGTGTGCAATAGACTCAAAGGAGATGCTGACGCGTTTGTCGTGGCAACAGCGGTAAACTTTTGCTTTAAGAAAAAAAAGACAGCTTATCTATTTTTGAAGTAGGAAAAAATACTATGTGCTAAGACAGGGTCTGTGCAGTTTATCAAAAACTTGCTTTAAAACACAAATCATATAACCCAAAAGTACACAGACCCATAATACAAGTATTCTTTACGAAACATTTGAAACAAGGGCTGTCACCTTGGCACTACTACGTTGAAAGAGCATATAGCATGCACGCACAGACCCTGTCTTAGCACTCTGTGCTCCATTAACCAGCCTTGGAACCCATGATGTTAGGCCACTGTTGTGAATTTGTATTCTCAAAGAAAAATATCCGTATTCTCAAACAGCTGCTACTGTTTGTATTGGAGAATAATAAAGCAGATATTTAAAACCTGAAATTTGTATTTATTAATTACTGAAGTCATAACAATTTAAACCTTGTTAATATGTTTTGCATGAGTTTTCAATAAGTTGAAAGAGCTTGTCTGTCTGGCTGTGTCTTTCCTGGACGGGACCGCCTGTAGAGGTGGATGAGTTACTTTTTGTATTTCTGCTTCTTTCTATATGTCTGCTTCTGTCTCCTTGAACCCCAGTCAGCCTTGGCAGATGACCGCTTACACTGAGCCCGGTTCTGCTGGAGGTTTCTTCCTGATAAAAAGACTTTTCCTCTCCACTGTTGCTAAATGCATGCTTGGTGATAGGGATTGCGGTCGAGTCAATGAGTCGATGCAATCAGCTGGTTTTCTTTAGATAGAAAACTTTGAACCAGCCTGACTATATGATCTGATTGAACTGTCTATGTAAAGTGCCTTGAGATTACATGTGCTGTGAATTGCCGACCATTCCATTAGAGTCAACTCCACTGTCTATAGCTTCTACTTGATATAAAAACACATAATTGTATACTGTATTGACTTGTGTATTTATGAAGCCACTCTGGTAAGATGGAAGGAAAAATTTAATATTAAATAAACTTTTTTTTACTTATAGTTGGTCAGCACTTAAGTTAGAGTTTGAGTTACAGCCAGTTGTATGTTCTTATTACCACCACCCAATGGACTGGACTAGAGAGGTTTCTGTCAGGCTGAATACCACGGCTAATGGGAAAGCAAAGAGACAAATTCTCCATCATCCATTCTACCTGGATATTACAAATCCCAGGGGTTTCAGTGGAAATGGGCCTAATTTGTTCCTTTCAATAACTCAACTCTAAATGTATCTACTCAAAGAAATGTTTGTTTGCCTGCTCTAAATGGAACAATCTTTAAATAATAGAAGTATATGTCAGTCAAGCTCTAACATAACTATTCAATCCCCAAATAAAAGTTCAGTAAGAATACTGTCATGATTCTGGTCACCAGCTCTGGTCTGATTACTTCATCATCTTCATCTGCTCTGCTCCTTTACTTCTCATTGACAGTCATTATCTCCTTCTGCCTTTATAAACTTAGATTGGACCAGACACTGGTGCCAGATTGTTTGTCATCATCATGGTGAGCCTATCCAGCTTTGTCTTGTTCTGCCTTCCTGTAATGACTTGGATTGCTCCTGAGATTTTGATTTAGTCTGAGTCCCTGTTTGATTTGTTTTTTGCTTGTTGCCTCTGACCCTTTTCTATCCCCCTTACCAAATATCGGGATTCTGCCATGGAGCTTTCCCAGCCATCTGACCCTCTGGTTCTGACCCTCGCCCGGACAAAGACTGATTCTGGATTTTGGATTGGACTCCTCTCAGCTTTCTGCCTCCCCGGTGACCTCTGCTCTTCCCCCCCAGCTGTTTTATTGGATCACATTTCGGATTGTCTGCAGCCCTCTGGCTACCCGGTTTCGACCCTTACTCTGGGATTTCCTCTAGGTTCGGATGACTTCCACTGCCGTCCCTGTTCCATAATCTTTAAATAAACTGTTAAAACTACTCTCTGTTGTTTGTCTCGAATCCTAGGTCTGTAATTTAATTCACACACCCGCCCGTTACAAATACAGACCAAAACTGATGAGTAAAGCCACTGCTTACCTGAAAAGTAGTCTTTAAACGTTTCACTTCAGTAAGTAGTTGTTTAAGTATCTCTGGGGGAGGTGAAAACAAATGTTATAAGACCTGACATGCAGAAAAGAAAAGAAAGGAAAAGAAAAGAAAGAAAATGTGTCGAAAAAAAACCTCTGCTGCTTAGAATAACATTTCAACAAAATGTCTTCTAAAACAGGATAAAGGGTTCTACTAAATAATAAGAAAATTCTTGCCTGTTGTGTTTGCTGTCCCATCCTGTCTGTTTTTAACACCCAGTGTCATCCTGAACTCATCCAATAGGTTAGTTATTTCCTTGCTCTGTCTGTCTCTGTCTTCATTAGCTGGCAGCAGAGACTCATTTAGACCATTGTCTCTCTCCTTTTTGCTCTGCTCCACTGAGCTGGTGACAGAGGGCACACTACACACAGACGAGGGGCTCTTAATAGGACTGACAGCCACACTCTTCACTTGGGAGCCTAAAATCCTGGATGTATTGGTCAGTAGACCCCCGTTTCTGCCTGATGATGCGTGCCCCTTGCTCGCCACAATGTTGTCTGTCTCCTTGAGCACTGGGTTTATTACAGGACTGATTGCAGAGCTGTTTGAAGTGACTGGTGGGGAAGGTCTCCATTCAGGAGGAGGGATGGGGGTCCTCGGAGAGTATTGCTGGGATTTCCTACCACTGGAAGTGATGTTTGCAGCTGGCGATGAGGATAAAGTAGAGGATGTTGTGCAAGGTGGAAGCTGAGGAATGGTGCTCTGTGGAGATGAAGGAGGAGTGTGGAAACCTTCCAAAGGTGCACCTAAGAAGAAAACATTTAAATATGCAATTACATTTTCAAGGTTCTTTATTTTAAAAATAATTTCTAAAGTGCAAAGCAAAACTTCAAAAAAAGCAAAAGCAGCCTGTCATATCTGCCATTCATGTGGAAATGAGATGTGCATAAAGTTGCACCACTGTGATTGCAGCACTCTTTACTATTTGTCCACTATACCTATATTTTGGCAGACTCTGGCGGGGTGTGTGTGGTTGGGAGTGGGGGTGGGGGATAGGGCACAGATCAACAAGCAACAAAACACCACACTACATGTTAGAAGCAGAAAAAAACTGTTGTTTCTAACCTTTTTAAATGCCTACCCAAGAGTAACAGTTATTTATTTATAAAGAGTTGTTTAATAATCTGTTGATTGGTGCTATTTATGGGCCGTATACATGCTTCAATTTGTGAACTTTCACTAGTAGGAACTGTCATTAGTCCACAATGGTTTTCCGTGTAGAACTGTCTCCATAATTCCAAATTTTCTAAATGCATGGAGAGCAAAAATCAGGCAATGTGGAATTAGGGAATTTGGCCTTGCATCGCCGCCCAGGCCTTGCAGACCTCTAAAGCATAAACCAGCCTATAAGAGCTTGTAATGACCAGAAAATGGAAAACCCAAAATTCAACCAGAACAACCAGAAACTTTTTAACATCCATCCATCTTTTCCCGTTTCATCCATCAGGGCCACGGTTGGGCCGGTGCCTATCTCCGGCGCAGTACACCCAGGACAGGACGCCAGTCTGTCGCAGGGCAACACATAGACACACAAGGATGTAACAGGAATGCTGGACAAAATTCACCAATGGCTCGTAATAATCTGGCAGTAATGAAATGTCTGAGAGCTGATTATGTATTCAGGTGAGCAGGTGAATGTGAAGGAGGCTAATTGGAAAAAAGGTGGAGTTGAAAGGTGTGTTGAATCCTGATTCAGACCAGAACAAGTGCCAAGAATCATAACAGAGCTATTGTTTGAAACAACTTTCAAAAATTATGAGAAAGTGTGGTCAGTGGAAGAAAATGTAAGATTTAGTTTTGTTTTTTGACCTTTAAGCCTAAAAACCATGTGTGGCAAAAAAATAACACTGACATCCACCTGAGAAAACCATATCCACAGTGGAACAGGGTGGTGGCACCTTCATGTAAAGTAGGTACACTTTCACAAGCTCTACATCCTCCACCCATAAACTTGCTTGGTCATTAGAATATGATCTGCACATTCATTACTGTAAACATATGAGAAAAATCTGCCCGCGGATTTTGTACATGAAAACCTATTTGCCTCATACAGTAAACTTTGCGTGTGAAAACAATTCTGCATGTGATTTAATACATGAAAACCTTTTGAAGATAAGGCCTTATGTGTGCTGAATAAATTGACCCATCCCATGACATCCCTGCTTTTAAACATCACGGTTCAACGGACAGCAAAGCTGCTCAAAAATATATGAGAGTCCAGGCATAAATCCAACTAAAAATCTGTGCCAAGATTTGAAATATTTGTTTTTCAACATCACCAGCTATTTGGTCTGATTAAGCTTAATCTGTTCTGTAAAGGAAATGGGACAGGTTAAACACAAACAGTATTACAAACATGGCAGCTCTAATTGCAGCTAAAGGTAAAGTATTTTCTCAAATGTGTTCAAAACTAATCATCAAAGTTATTTAAACACCAAAAGATAAAAACACATTGAAAACATCATTCTAATTCTTAATATGTTGATTGCTAACATGACAAAATGTAGGGTATGTTCCAAAGGGGTATGAATAATTTTGCAAGACAAGTATTTTACAACAGTGGAACATCAAAGATTCTGCAAGCAGAATATCTTACAATTTGCAGCGACAGGAAACAGCAAAAACAATGAAAACAAGAGAATTGTGGTCACTGTTAAAAAGAAATATATTTAAATTATCTCTAGTCTTTCATGTTGACAATGAAAACATTATTCAGAGGGATGATTCTCACAAAACACCCAGTTGATAATCCTGAAGTTGAAAGCCGCAACACTCATTTCCCACATTAAATCACACAGGGGGCAACATTTTGAGTATTAAGACATAGTTGCAGCATTAGGCTTTCATTAAATTATAAGGTTTGACACAAACGCACACATTATTTTGACTCTTTGGTTCAGCAATAATTACACCCTTACAAACACTATAAAGAGGAGGCAACAGCATATTCTCTTTCCTTTCCATGTTTGGGCAAAAGCTCCTCTTCTAGCAAAGTGATTGTTTTTTTTTCTAAAGTGATGTAAGAGCTGCATTTGAGCATTAGTAAAGTTATGCACCACCTGCTTCAAGCTCAAACTCACTCAGGAAGAATGACAGGATTGTCTAATAAAGATTTGAATCCCACACTACTTTTTATCTTTCTCCTTAAAATGTGCTTGGAGGGTGAAGTTCCTGAATGGGGCAGAAACTGAGTGGGATTTTAACCAAGTTTAGGTGTGTATGTGTATGTGTGTGTCAGACAGCATTAGGCCTCCTATGATTAATCCACTGCCCTTGCAGTGAGCAGGGGAATTCTGCTGATTCATCACAGCTGGCTTGACAGGCCCAGACGAATAACACAGGGACACAAGGAGAATGACCACTCACTGAGCAATGGACAGGAACGCTGCCAAGATTCCTCCAGTCCCACACATACAGCTTCACCCTTGCCTTTCCCTTTGTTGCCTCCAGTTTCACAATCACATCCAAGACACCCACTCTTTAAGGGGAATTTATATGGTTGCTGTTTTCTTGATCTTTGTCTAATAAACTACTTTTATTTTTCTAATTAGTTATTAATTATGAAACTAATTCTATCTACAAAAGAAATAGGAACACGATAGAATAAAAAAGAAGCTGAATATAATAGATGTGGGTGTTTTGGATGTGTATTTACCTTTTCCCAAACAAAAAAGACAAGAAGCTGAAAAATAAAGAAACTAATCAACCTTAATAGAGTTTGGTTGTGTGAATGTGTATGAAAACAGTTCACAGATTTGTGAAATTTTATCTTCCAAGGGAAAACCGAAGGATTTATTTCCTTGCTTTTTTTCAATATTTCTGGTATTTATTTATCCATCTCTCTAGCTTTGAACAAGAAAATGCATGTTTGGTTTTAGTTCTTAATATATGTGATAAGTAACAAGAAATTAGTGCTTCTTTTGGAGTACAAAAATAAAGGTAAGCTTGGTCAATTGAGGGCTGAAAGAGGGACTCCACCAGGGCCTTAATCATACAAAAACCAGCCCTGCTAATAGCTGCTATTGTTTGTCTGCTGACCTACCTGTGTTTCCATGGTTGTCCTTTGCGGTAAAGTTGCCCATCTTGCTTACTGGGCCCTAGATGCGGCCCTGCTGGCACTTGTCGCACTTTGCTCAGACCAGTGAGAATGTAACCTGCACATATCCAGTAATTTGTTAGATGAGGTTATGCAGAAGCAAACAGACTCCTAAAATGTGTGTGTTTGCACAGTGTTAATAATGGACATGTTGAGAAAATAACTATGCTGAAATTAGGAGGCTAAATTACAGTAATTACATGAATGAAGTCCTGACCTGAACTGAACCTGGACCATCAAGTCTAGTCTAGTGCAATCAAAGCAGAAAACAAAATCATCAAATATAATATAGGATTATTGAGAAATGGCAAATGAAGTACACATAATATGCAAAACAAAGCTATTACGCATTAAATTAACTGTCCGAACTTTAAATAAAACAATTATCCTAATTACAAAGCCGCTCTAAGTTGAAAAGCATTTCAGCGTTATAAGGCGTTATAAGTTATAGTTATAAGTTATCTCTAAAAGCGCAAAGAGTAAAACAAATTAACTAACTTTTGTTCGTCCGCCTCGAAACTCATTAAGATATTACACAAAAACCGAATCCAAACCTTTAAAAGTGAATAAATAAATCCCAAAATGTTTGGATCTGCTTGATGAGTCCTGCTGCTTCTCCTGCTTCTTCCCGCTTTACTCTGTTTATCTGAAACGTTGCTTAAACAGACGCACTTTGGTTTCTTCACTAGAGATGCGATGACATCTCCGTTGATCCAACCGATTAAACCGAAGCACAAGCAAAGCTTCCTTCCTCTAAGCATATCCAGTTGAGGGAATCTCGCAAAAAAGTTATCTCCGTGCATATAAAGAAAAAAGATCTAAGGAAACTGAAGTATCCGAAGGAGCTGCGCTGTCTATCCACTGGAGGGCACAGTTAGTTGGTGGGTGAAAGAAAGTCCTCTGAAAAAGTTGTGAACCGCCCTCATTTGGTTTCAGACCCGATGATGAAGCAGAGGACCTACTGCATCAAAAACCTTCCCTTTATATTATTCAAAATTCCACCAACTTCTGAATTACTGCTACAACAAACGTTAATGTATATTTTGGGAACAAAGGTCTTCGGTCTGATTAGAAACTCAAGCAGTTCAGTAAAAAAATGAGTCCTTGTTTTTAAAATTCTTTACAAATAAAACTCTGAAACATAAGACTTGTCTTTGTATTAAGGCCCTCTTTGTTGAGGCTTCTTAAAATTACTTTTTTATTCAATTATATTTGCAGGTTTTGTGATTATATCCATTTTTTGTGCTTTTTTATTTCCCACATAATAGCTTAAGGTGAGTCTGACCAAACAAAGAAGGCTGGGATTCTTTAATTCAATTCTTTAAGGGATTTAATTTCCGTTTGGGGTAAATAAAGTAATTTTGAATTAATTTGAATTCTGCAATTTTCAAATCTGTATAAAGAAACTTGCTTGGATTAGTGTCTGTAGTTTGGCTCGGCTACATGACCATCATTTGCATGTATGGTTATGAGAATTTTCCTGGTCTTCTTAAACATCGAACCTGGTATAAAGCCTATTATTTTGTCTTTGTATTTTTATGGAACTCCTTTGTTATTTACTCTATCCATCTTCTCATTATTAACATCTATTGTTAAAAAAGCTATCAGGATTATGCTTCCACCACTGTTAATCTCAATGGAAATAGCATGTTTAGGCAAATTTTAGGATTACTATTCACACACAATTTTGCTGCAACATTTTCTTGTTTTTTCTGTCCCATTTCCTGCTTATGGCCAACTTTAAACAGGACTTATTATGGCCTCATTTGAACTTTCTGGTATTTTTTATACCAGTTTTTTATGTGGACGACATAACTAGTAACTACCCTGGTGACAGAGTGTAGCAATGAAACCCCCTCTGCAGCTTCCTCAGAGGCCATGGAGCTATTGGTTGCTACTCAGCTTAATGCCTGGCCTGTCAGCTTTGATGTTTTAATAATTAGCATTTGTATCCTATTCTTCATTTTTTTAGGTCATAGACTTTGAGGTGTTTTAAAATCAAGGTTGTTCTGTTATAATCTAACTTGTCTTTAAACTGCTCCATAACTTTATTCCCTCCCTGTCTGCTGTGTTCCTCGTTCTCCATGATGCAGTTTGTTTACTGACGTTCTGTAATTTTGTCCTTCAGTTCAGTTTTTCACTACTTAATGTTTGTCCAACAAATACAAACATTTATACATGAAATAAAAAACGACTCAAGGAGAATAAGTACTTTCCATGATCGTATGAATGTATACTTTCCATCCATTAAGGTATATGCTATTCAAATTTTCCGCTATAAAGTGGGTCTATTTCCCCTGCCAGTCATATTCAGATAAGTAGTAGATGTTGAGTGGACATCTTGTTAGCAGGAAAATAGAAAATAACGGGAAAAAAAATGTTGAAAACCTGCCTCAGATAATTAATGATCAAACAATCTATATAGTATGAAAAATATTCCTTCAGATTTTAATATACAGGGCATGTCAGAACAGTTTAACATATGCTGTTTAATAATTTCAGTTCATGAGTGTTAATAAAAAGCTAACATAAAATTCATTTAGGAAACGTAAATGGAACATTTTAATTAGTATCCTTAATATTTAATGATTTGGCACTTAATGATGCACTAATATTCATCTCAAGCATAGAAAACTCTCATTCAATAAAGCTTCTATCAAATATTTTCTGAAGGTGGGTTTTACTGTGATGCAGATGGTTAGTGCTTCAGCTGTTTTGTAGTTTTCTGGAGGTTTGTTCCAGATAAAAGGTGCATAAAAACTAAAAGCTGGTTCTCCGTGTTTGGTTCTGCCGATATAGAGTAGACTGGAACCAGAAGACTTGAGTGTTCTGGAAGGTTGATATGACAATGGTACATATGCTGTAGCCTCTCAATACATCGAGGTTTAGCATGCCACTGTATTGTGATGCTAAACTGTAAAGCGATTTACTGTAAAAACTAATAGAAAAGTCTTTTAAAGGCTATTCTCTGAGGTACAGGTGTACAGACTTTAAAACTGGGGTGATGTGCTCTATTTTTCTAGTTTTAGTGAGAAGAAGAGTACCAGCATTTTGTTTAGTTTTCAAAATTAATCAAGTTGTAAATCAGTTTTGTTTACATTCTGTTAGTTTTCTACATTTGGTACAAACAAAAATACAGCATAGCTAAAGCCTTCTGAACGTTTTACAGTTCCATACATAAACTATTACAAAGATGTTACTTTGTAACACCAAGGTATTCTGGGGGATACAACCGGTAAATTGAAAAATCCAGGTCCTAAAAAAAAGAAGTGCTTTTGTCTAGGTCAGTCCGAAAATGGTAATGACAATTCTTTCAAATACAGTTCTATGTGTCTGCACATTGAAACGCAAGAAAAATTCTTTACTAGGCTCTTGTGGCTGGTCAGAGTTGAGGCATGACACAGCAAAATCCTACCAGAAAACATATTATGGGATTTAAAAGCCTCGATACTGGTCTGTTACTTTTGTTTCCAACAGATTTGGGCTGTTAACATGCTACCAAAACTACAAAAGAAAGATTCAGATGAAGGCATTTTTTATGGCCCAGTCAAAGTTTACACCTTAACGCAAGTTAGATTAAGCTGAAATTTCTAACATGTTTTGTTTTATCAGAACTGTCCTGGAGTTTTATTTCTCTCCCTAAATTACCCTGCAAACTCATCCATTCATCAGTGTAGATTATGTTTATACGTATATTTAGTAGCAGAGTTTTAAGGAAACTTCATAAATTACGACTGAATTTTTTCCTGATTTCAGTGGAAACTTTTGACACTTTTTCAGTGTTTGTTCCTGTATTCCTCAATGTTGACGTTACATCCTACACTTGTTGCTATTAATGTGAAGAGTATGTGTGCCAAATCTAATAGGAAAAAAAACACATACAAAAGTTGTTAATACTAATGTTCACAAGATCAAAACTTAGGGAAAAAAAGTATTTTTATACTTTAGCTTACATATACATGAAATACCTCAGATTATCTGAAATTATTCACTGTCCTCTGGAACAATTAACATTTATTTTAGGACAATTAAATAATTCTTCATATGGAAATTTTTTTCTGTTTAATGCATGTTTTATTAAACAGAATAAACAGAATATAGGCCCTTTATCAATCATCTGTTCATAACTATTTTTAATATGCACATAATTGAGTCTCTGCCATTAAAGCCTAAGGACACACCTGGAGAGTAAGAATCTTCCAGCAGTTACTAAAGCTAGAATGGAGTCTAAAAAGTCTTGAGCTAAATGGGCTTAATAAAAAAAATATAAAAATGTCTATATGACTTTAAAAGCTATGCGGCATTTTCTTACTGTCAACACTTTGTGTTGTTCCATCAGATAAAGTCCCAATGAAATACTCTAAACTTTATGGGTGTTATTCAATTCAATTCAAAAATACTTTATTAATCCCAAATAGAAATTAGATGTTGCAATAACTCATAAGGTTTTTTTTTAGGTTTTTCTTTTCATTGATACAACATTATACAACATGTAAAGAAGAAAGATATAAATACCTCTGATATACTGTATTTGTGCACCTTTTTTATGAGTGAAAACTGTTATACGTTTTAAAAGTGTTTATGGCTAAAATCTGAACTTTTCTAATAAATGAGAACATTACTGCAGTAGAAAAATTCTCAATCCTCCCAGTTTTACACCAAAGCAAAACAACATGAATTGTAATTTAACTAAAAACATTTATTTCTTTGTACAAAAAATAGAAAACCCCACAAATGTTTGCAAAGGCAGTTTCGCTAACACTTGTGACCAAAGTGCAACAGCAGAAGTGATCGTGTGCAACATAGATTTATTAAGTACGAACTTCTACAGAGAAAACAGGAGTCTTCTTCATTTAACAGTAAAGTTAACAAATAATTAGATGAGCACTGATGTGTGACACAAAGCAAGCTGAAAGGATGAATATGATGCATTCAATCATCCCAACACTTCATTAATGTGCCAGTATCCTGCAACAATGTGAAGAAAAGCTGCAGAGGAAGATAGGCTGCCTGACTACATCGATTTCCCAACGAGCAAAGCAGGAGCACGGTACCCATATTCAGACCACTTTTTATCTTAGAAAAGGTGGAAAAGAGTTTTTTTCAGGCATATTTCTGCCATATTTTTCAAAAGTTCTCATCTACTTTGCTGTAAAAGGATGTCAGCCTCTCTCCAGGCCCATTATTCAGCATCTGAAGCCAGTTGGAGCCGTTAGTCTGCTCTGCTGAGTCTATTATGACTGTTTTGGTGGTGAGCTGCTGGTGTTCTGGAGCAGATCTGCTGGGGCTCTAAAACACTTCCAGCCTGCTACAACTTGCCACTCGTCTAATTTGGCAGACAGACAAGGCTGGCGCTTCAGATGCTTAAAAAGAGATTACATAGTGTGTCTGACCTCTAACTGATTAGACAGTCAACTATCTCTATTCTCAGGACTTTCTAGCCAAGACAGTGTAATCCAGTGCAACCAATAAGGCACGGCGCACATTCTCAACCACACTCAGTGCCTCGCCAAATCTCAGGTCCCCTTTTTCTTACTTTATGTCTATGCAGTTAAATCAAACGCTGCGTATGACGCTGAGAGGAATGGTGGACACTGCAGGGTGAATGGCACATAGTTTGGTCACACAGGGATTGCCTCCTTCCCTCAAGTCTTTGTATCTCTAACTCCAGATTAGGATAATAAGCGTGTGTTGATGTTCCACCAGAGTTAATCCCACGAGCACACGGTTTATCCTAAAGGAGACTTTGCTTTGCCTTACAGCCACCAACAAGGTCTCAGACACACAATCCTAAAAATCATAATCTTGCAAGAAGTTGTTGTGCTTGAATTGTTTACATAGTTGGAATTTTAAATCCTCATGTGAAAATATTAAAAAAAAATCTTTCATGATTCTGCATGGAGACTATAATCTAAGTTAATATTGTTTGCTGAATGGACTTCACTTGTCCACGTCAGAGGAAATCCAGTGAAGTCATAGCCCTCAATGAGCTGCTTAATCACTTACACATGGCTGTCTACCTATATAAGAGTCATCGGAAGCGAGACGGACCAAGTGTGCTGCATTTCTAAAACCATGGCTTTAGATTGTGAAATATATGTTAACCTATTCTCAAATCAAATAATCCAGCTAATTGAAGTCACACTGTGTAAAGTCTGGGAAGTTTCAGCATCAGTGTTATATTCATCCATTCACTCTTATCATTTAGTGTCTTCCCAGTGCTTTTTTAAAAGTTTGAATCATCATACATGTATTGCACTACGTTATTCAATTTAACTACAGTTAGCATTTAGGTTAAGTCAGGTATCTACACTTACTCATCATCAGAGAGCACATGGGCCTCATTGCAGCTGCAATGGGCCAGCATAGCTACAATCTTAGACCTGAGGAAGTGCAGCTACAAGAACTTCATCCATAATGCTACATAATCTGATTTAATTTCCCGGTTGCTCTAATACTAAGGAAATTTCTGGCCCACAAAGGAAGGAGGCGGTATCTCTTGAGTAGTGGGAGCTCGGCGGGTTACATCCGGGACAGGGGTCCTATGTGTTGCCATGCCAGCACCCCCAGCGTCAGTGTGCGTGCCGACCCAGTGCAACACACGAGTGGAGGGCCTGTGGTTAAGGGCCAACTGTCTGGAGCTGTAGCCGCACATCCCAATCCCCACAGCCCCCAGCAGCATAGCCATACCAGGCACGGTCTTCTCAGCTGGGGGTGTCACAGGAATGTTGTGGAACGCCTGGGTCTAATGGGAGAGAAAAGGGGACAGCTAAAACATCTGACAAAGTAAAAAAAAACCTTGCAACCCTCAAACCCTTCTTTGAATCTTAAACCAATAAAAAATACATTCATGTTATTTACTAAACCAGTTTGCCTCTTATAGCACACATAAGAGTTATGTCCTATGAGCCATGAACTGTTTCCTCTGTGCTATGGCAAAAAAAATATGAGACACAAAGAAGAGCAAATCATGAACCCTTCATCCTCTCTAAAGCGGCTGTGTCACAGGCCGTTAAAAAGCAATTCCTGTAGCCTAATCATCCACTTCTAATGTCTGCTTACAATTCAATGAACTGTCACAGGTTGGATTTCTCCATTGTTTAAGATACAAACAACCACCTCTATGCAACAGTAAAAGCCAGTTTCAAATTACAGGCAAAGCAGTCAGGAAATGTTTCCTAATTGTGGCTTATGGGTGTCTATTAAGATAGTGTTGTGTTTCATCATCTTGTCACACTGGAATTTATTGAGGCAATAAGCTAAAATATATTGTTTGCATTATGGCGGCATATGGCTTAGGGGAAATCATTCTGCTGTCGGAGCTGCTGTTGCAGCAACAACTCATTAGAAAGAGCAGGGTTAAGTCAAATCATAGGAGCTGTCTCATCTGTTTTAAAACAACCATAGCTTAATTGATCTCTGTAAAGAAGTTTTCTGGTGCAGAGATATGTGAATTTAAAACATAAACCTTGAGATTTTCTATCAAATATTAAAGCAAACTTTGAAGGAAATGTGCTTTTCTCACCTGCAGCAGCCTGATGTAACCAGGAGTCAGTGTTGGGAGTCTGAAAAACATCTTGGAGCCTTCCACCTTCTTTTAAAATCTGATGGAAATCAAAGTTAAAGGCCAGATAACCTTTGGCTCTTTTCTTTGAAGCTCCGCTCCCTGGACGGGAACTCCCTCTGACAGATGGCCTTCCTGGTTGTGCGTGCTGCCTGTCCAACCTGTGCCCTGCGGTCTGACATAGGACAGCCTGGTAAGCCCTTATACCGTCCCCTTCCTCTGTTTGCATAACAGGAAGGCTGGAGGTGGTGAGACTAAGGGGATTAAAGAAGCTGGAAGACACGAACTAAGAGATTATTGCAAACAAAAATATTTGGAGGGGTTCGCTAGATTATGCTTTGACAATAAAAATACCAAGATTTAGGAGCGGATGATATTCTACATCTTCATGTCATTAAAAACAATATAAATTTTGCCATAATAACACCAGAGCTTTCAGTATATCCTATTACGACTTGATGTGAAATGCCAGCTGAAAGTGACGTGCATTTTTATAAAGGATGTAAAACTATGTATTGTTTTCACATTTCTTTTAATCTATAAAAGTTTGAAACGCTAAATATTGGTTTATTTTTACTGATTTATTCTATTATCCTTAAAAATCAAGTGCAATATGTAGTTTTGTGATTCACTGAATAAGTAGAATACATACAGCTGTTCTGACCTGGTAACAAAGGAACATTTGTGACCATCACTGCAAGGCCTTGTAACAACCCCATTAACCAGTGACTAATGCTCTAAAAATGTGCAATTTTATTTGTGAGTTCATTTTGAATGTCCATGCCTATCCTTCTGAATCAGCAGTTATTGCAGTTTTAGCTTTAGTATGTGTCTTGACCATCTTGACCGCATGGTCTTCCATTCCAAATATTATAATGAGGAATCCCTGTTTTGTTGAATATGTCTCATTGTGGTCAAGTGAAATTGCATCCAGTGTGAGAACCATGCAGTCACCCTCTTCTCATCACTGGTGAAAGGACTCAGATCTGCCTCTTAACTCATTTATTGTAATCAGTCTTAAGGTCTAACCATAATCCTGCAAAGTCTTGATATAATTAGGTCTTTTGATGCCAGCAGGGTTTTATTTTTGCTCAGAAAGGATGCAAATAAATCTATAATGGAAGAAAAATTTGATCCAAAAGACTGCTGTGTAGCATTAGCTAAGGAGACTTTTTCCCTCAAAGCCACAAATATGAATATAATGGTCTGTAAAGAGTGAGATTTGTTCCCTGGAAAACTGGAATACCTACACCAAGCCAAGGAAATAGGAGATATTGAGAAATTCTGCTGGTTACAGCATGGCACAAACACCACTCAATGCTACAATTCAGTATAAAAGAAAAGTCGATTCACTGTATGTTCATTTTTTTTTCACAATATTTTATGTATAAAAGGGTATGCTACTAAGGGATTAAAACATTTTACAATGGTGTGCATTTAAAGTTTTAATCTCTAAATGTAGTGTAACAAATATTTTCTCAAGAGCTGTTAAACGATTCCTTTTCATTTAGATCTACAGGTTTGCAATATAAGTAAAATTTAGATAAACAAATATTTCATGCAACCACAAACAAGCTTATTTTCATCTCGATCTTAAACAATTAAGAGAATAAAAGTACAGTTTCCATAAAATGTAAATGATCAAATAAATACTTGATATGTTTTGCACATTTTGAGTTTCTTAAAAAAAACAAACTGACTGGCTAAAATAAAAGTTACCTCTTGGATTTAAGGTACAAACCTCCTAATGGATAATTACTGCGATGGTGATCATCTATCAGCAGGAAAGGTATTAGTCTGTTTAAGAAAGATCACATGGCATTGCACCAAACAGAGAAAAAAAATCTAAGAATATTAGAAAACTACAAAAATTGGGTTGATGGCTGTCCAGTGGAAGGCTAATAAGGAACCATCATCTTTGAGAAAGAAAATGTATTAAGACTAATTTTCTAAATGATTTATCTGTGAAAACTTTTAGCCTTTTAAACTTTTAAAACGATTAGCCAAATTACTTTTAAGAGAAAAGACAGTATAAGTCATAGTTATGTTTGATTGTAGTAGCAAGAGCATTTCCACATGCACAATGTGAATAGAACTCAATGGATTGGGATTGAACAGCGGTGTAGCCACAACGAAACTAATCCACAAAGGTCACCAAGAAAAAAGGCTACAGTCACTCACAGTCTGAGGACTGGAAGAAGGTTTTGTTGTCCAATGAGTCCAGATTTACCCTGACCCAGAGTGACTGGCACATCACTGTATATGCACCCATCAGGCCTCTTACCTACTACACAAACCTGTGAGAAAGTGCTACGATATGGGGTGGTGAGGTCTTGGTTGAGTAACATTATGTGCCCAGAGAAAGAAGTCCTCTAACTACCAGCATATACTAAATTACCATCTTATTCCATCAACGTTTTTTTTCCTAATGTCACGGCATATTCCAGGACTACCACACATGGATTTGAATGGACTGGGACAATAGGATGTGCTGGATAAGACTTTTGCCAAATGGCTATACTCTCATATCATCAACACAAGATCTTGGTGTAAAATAAATGCAACATTAAATAGAAATACATTTTGACAATGCAGGCAATAATCAAAATTATGCCATAGTAAATGTGTGCTGTCATTAAAGCTAAAGCTTGTCCAATGAACATTTAGGACCGTTTTTCTATAACTCTCTGAGGACCAACAGAACTTGTGTGGACCAAAAGCTGGTACTAATGTGGTGGAGTCCATTCTTAATTTTAAGAAGTCATTTTAGAGGTATGATGTAAATATTCTTTAGGGTAAGGTTAGGAATACACTGCTAATGGTCGGGGTCAAAGTAAATGTCAGGGTTAGGCATTATTGCAGTCAATAAAATGAATGTGAGTCAATGTGAAGCCCAAATATGGACAGAAATACAACAGTGTGTTTGTGTGTGAAGCCCTGTTTTTGGCATCAGAATGAGGGTTATTTCATACACACAGGCTCTGTGTATATAAAATGCTTCTTTAACTGTGATTCAAGGCCAACTTTATGGAGATGCTATCTGTAACCTGAGCCATTTCACTGGTCTGAGTAAGATTATAATTTCTGTCAAAATCTGCTGTCATCCCTCATAGCTATTTAATACATATATATTATGAAGTGTTATTTCAGGTGTTTGCTCTCTAAGTAAAGATTCTGGGAGAGAAAGCTTAAAGATATAAACACAGTTTTCCTTTTACAATGGATAATTGTTAGATTAGGGCTGTTGTCAGGGTTAAGGCATAGAAAGGGTTGAAAATGACCAAAAACCAGTGACAGTCAACACATGGTCCAAACTACAAATAGTAAGATGAGAATTATTTTGCATGTATATATGTCAATTTGTTTGTATCTACATGAGAACTAAAAGTGTGAAAGAATATAGAAACCTGCAGTTGTTGAGAAAGTATTTAAGCAGCTGATCAGCACTGAAATCTCTGGAGCCATTAAGCCTTTCCAAAACAGGTTCATTCATCTGCAAATGATCACCTTCGTTTGATCTTACATAACCTCACGTCGTCTGCCCTTTTTTCTCCTGTGGTTAAAATAACAATGAATGTGGAGGCTCCCATCAGGTGCAGCACCTGATCTCCATTCATCCAGAGGCCACGGATGGCTGCCCTTCTCCTACTCAGTCATCGCCCACACAGATCTGGGTTGTAAATTGTAACCGGCTGTTATACACTGGTGTGTGGGGTTTCTAGAACACTCTCACTGAGGGTAGTAATCAGAGAGCAGCTTTTGCTCAGGGCACCATACTATCTCCTTCCAGCTGAGATAATTAGTTAGCCTTTCTCTGAACTTGTTGCTTGGCACGTAAGCTGTGGGAAACCGTTTTTAAATAGCTTCAGACAGACATTCTACGAAAACAGTGGTAAATCCCTATTTGGTATAGGTTAAAACTGTTAAGCAACAAGAGTGCACGTTACCATTGTTACCGGCATGGTTAAACATTGGCAATAAGAGAACTGACTTCATAGACAATACTTAGGTTTCCCAACAGAAAAGTTTCAGGTGAGATGAGTAACGATGCTGCACAGATGATTTTAATGGAATGTGTAAAACATTATAAAAGGCTTCCATGCAACAAAAACATCACCTGTGTCTGCCAGCAGCCTCGAAGACAGAGATTAGCAAGGGATTTTTGTAATGGGAGGTCAGCGCTGTTTCCAACCTCTCCTCAAAACCGCTCGCAGTGGAGAATATGAAAGTTATTTTATTCTAGATTCTAATTAAATCACATAAAATATATATTTTAAGTCATTTTGACAGTTTGGGCAGGTGCCAAATCTCAGGTTAAAATTAAATCAGCATCTCCATAAGATTCATCAGCAATTTGAAACAAGTAGCGCTCTCGTTTTCCCGGTAAATTGCTATGGCAACCGTGATCATAACAGAACCCAGTGACATGGGTTACATGGGGATGTTTTGGGGCGTTCAGAAGCACCTTACACAAGAAAAATGACAAAGCCCAAAATCCAGCTGTTCTTCATGCATTGTGACAATTTTTCTACTACTTTGTCATTTGCTAAACTTAGTATTCTTAAATACAGCTTTGTGTTATGTAACAATATTGGATTACAGATCTTTAATTAGTAATAAAGAACTAAAGTTTGACTTTAATTTGCTTAAAGTCATAAGTATAATTTAATCAACACCAGTGTAAGAAGAGAGGTTTCACTTTTACCCAAAAAACTAAACTTTTCATTATTTTTTTTTTATTTCAGGAGCTGTAACTTTTTATACATATTTGATCAGGATCTCAATTTGTTTTACTGTTGTTCCACTAGAATTGAACGCTGTGTGCTTGTATCTGTTTTTACTAATTTTCTGTTGCACTTCAAGATCTATTTTTTGTAAATGTAAAGTAATTTTGAATAAAGTGCATTATTATAATTATTTATTAACTGATAGTGGGCAGAAACAGTTTGTTAAGTGAGAGGAATGTTAAGGTTACACAACTTTTAATCAGTGTCAAGAATCCATTAACCTTCTGGTTTTTGGGTGCTGAAAGATTTGATCAATTTCTTTGAGGTAGTGCTGTTCCTTGACATTCTACGAAACCTAAAACCCACTGTACCTGCAATTTCCTTCGAAGAGACCCTGGTACCTCAGTCAGTTTCATTATAAATATATATATATACATATAAACATATATATTTTGTCACCTACAAGATAACGCATGTGAGAGATTTGTTTCTATGAATAAAAGGAAAATAGCCGACATCACACAGTCCAACCTTTTTATTTATATATACATACAAAAATTAAAATAAAGCAGAAATATTCCTTCGGTATAGTCTGTTCTCTGTCACAGACAGCATTATTGCTGTGTGGTTGAAAGTCCCGCTGCCTTGTCTCTCTGCATGGGAAGAATCTCGGTGATCCAGTATCTGAACAGGGAAACAACAGCATTTGTTTCTTCTGAAACAAAAACGACAGAGTGGAAGACATCAGTTACTACTGATAGCAGCCTACCACATGAACAATTATGGTGTTCCCACCAAAGACTTGTCAGCACAGAATATAAAAATCTGCTTCCAAGAAATTTATTCAGAAACACCCTTCTTCCAAATGATAGAAAATCCTTTTTTTTCAATGTATTCTTAAAAATGTGGAGCTCAAGTTTAAACTGTGCAGAAAGTAAACACAGACAGTACATGGCAGTGTTGTTGAGCTAGTGTTATTTACAGAAAGACTCCCAGGGCGAACCAAAACATGCTTAAAGGAAATCTGCTTTAAATCTGGCCTTGAAGTCAACTAATTGCTATCACTGGGGGGTAGACAGAACAAGAAGAGCTTTAGAAACTTTATTTGAAGAGCTTTAAAAGCACGCATTCACCTGGATTATCTCCTACATGCCATAGAATCTGGGTTGAACTAAAGCATAAGATGCTGCCTCAATAAGGTGATGGTGTTTGTAAAGCTTAATAAATCCTAAAGGGAAATTTCAAATGTTTTCTTCGTTACTGTTGGAAGGAAGTTTCTAAAAACAGTAGCTGCAGTGACCAGCAAGCAACCAACAGCAACTTTGTCTCTGACATTTTTGCAGCTTGTTGGTCTTTAAGGTTTGATGTTTTCTATGTAGTGGTGTAGCAGCCTCTTGGGCTTTTCAGAACAAGTTTCTGATCATGTGAAAGTGAGAGTGCATGGAGGAGAACTTCACTTTACTTATTTTGTTTATGCTACTGGCTGGTTGGTTAGATTTCCAATGTCAAAAAGACCTAAGAGAAGTTTTGTTTTTCAAAATTGAATTTTCACCTAGCAGTCATTGTGCAATTTCAATATTTGCAGCCATTTACACTCATTTTATGTGATCATACAACCAAACTAACCCCGAATTACAAATAAATACCTGATTTTTCAAGAAAAATTCTAACGCAAAAGATTAACTTCAAGAGTTTTGTAATTATTAGACTTCATTTGTGTGTCATTTCATATTTGTTTCTATCTCTAAAATTCTCACTGTTATAAGGCCTCAAGAGGTTTGCTTGAAAACATTAGTGAACTGACAGCATCATGAAGGTAAAAAAATCCAGCAGACAATTTAGGTGGATGGTCGTGTTTTTGCAGGTTTGCTGTTAATGTACATTTCCATGACTTAACCCCTCACCTGATAAGCCATGCAATAAAAGATTAAAAGAAGCAGCCCAGAAGCCTGAGGTAACTTTAGGGAATGAGCAGTGATCCACTGCTCAGAGGAGAATCTGCTGACATGTGGACAACTTTAAGTTCTACACTCGATAAATCTGGATTTTACTGAACAGTGTCAAGAAACAAGCGCATAGATCCTATTTCCTGTTTGCATAGGCTATACAGAGAACATAGCAAACAGCAGGGAGAAGGTCTCTGGTCAATTTGTGGTGGGAAAGAAGCACTAGATCCACATCAATCATCATCCCACACACTTTTCTTCATCATGGGCAGAACAGATGCGTTAAGATACAGTTTAGGCAAAACTGTTTCCCACCCTGGCAATTTTTTATTAAAAAAAACAAAACAGTACTTTAGGTTAACCAAAATAATAGCAGCACAGTGACCACTGGTCAAAGTCTGGACCAAAAACTGAAAATCTTAGAAAGATTTAAAACCTGTTTACAAAATCCCCCCCTTTCCAATTTTGCTGACCTTAAGCTGCTTTATTGAGACAAAAAGAAAAAGGTCCTGTGACGTAGACTACACCTTGAGATTATATTTATAAAAGTTACATGGTGCTGATAAAACACAGCAATCACTGTAGTTTTAACATTGATTAATGTTAAAACTGAATTTTAGCTGCCATATCTATCTTCTGTTCTAAATTAAATCAAAAATACTTGAATTAAAAACCAAAAAAACAACTATGTATATCTGTGAATAGAAGCATGACTCATCCAGTAGGCTGCAGCTGCAGTGGGGTTTAAAAAGCTTCGAGGCAGCAGTAAAACAGGTGAGTGGAGAGGATTCTCTTGCAGAGCGGCATTTCATCGAGATGATAGATAGAGATGATGATAAAGAGAGGAGAGGCTGTCACTTTATCACCTCTGATGTAAGTGACGCGAATCCTCCATCTGAACCTGCTTGAAACTCCTTTTAGGACAAACTTGCTTCTTGTAACTAAACAACATCAACATCCCTGCTCTTCAAACTCCCACTACACAACCTGTTTATCCTCTGTTGACTGGGGATGACTTTAAGGCAAGCCCAAACATGTTTGCTAAATCACAGAAAGGGAAACCAGTGCAAGTTGTAACATGGGCAACATTGGCATTAGTATCAACTAATCAGGAACAAGATGGTGCAGGTATAGGTTGAAACAGGCAAGTAAGGGCAGGTGTAATCAGCTGAGCAACAAATACTGAAGTTAAGAGCACAGGGTGCAAAGCAAGAAAGGGCAAACTCAGGCAAGTATTAACCTGCAGGGACAGAGATAAGCTCCAGCAACTGACTGCTTTCCATTGAAAGCTCGTTGATATTTTGACCCACCTGCAGACATATTGGCACCGTTGTTGAGCTCTGCAAGTGCCTCTTCCAGACTGCCAGCCATATTCTGTTGTACTAATTTCTTAAGACCGTACAGCTGGTTTAGGAGAGAGGTAGGTTTAGATCCGCCAGCTAGTTTCTTTAAAAGCCCATCCACTGTAGCACAAAGATGAGGAATCTGGACCACATGAGGAGAGGCTGAAAGAGCAAATCAAAAGTGGCTTGTTAAAAAAAAAGGCATCAGTACAAATTTGAGCATTTTATACAAGACTAACATATGGAGCCCTTATGCAATCAATGTTTCCCTAGAGAGTCCTTTGAGACAACATGGGAGATAAAATGTGCTTTAAATAAAGTTACAAACAGAAGACAATGAAGATAAAACAAAAAAGGAAGGCTTTAGATCAACCGGGCAGATTTGGTTGAAATAAATGTTTGCTTGGATCACAGGCTATGCTATATTCCTCTATTATTCAGTAAACAGCCCAACAGCAGCCCAGTTCAGAAATCATCAAAGCTTTTAATTGTTTCCTTGTCCTGTTTCAGGAAGATTCAGATGCTGGTGGTTGAGAAACTTCAAGCTCTTTCTTTCTTTTACAGGAAAGGAGAAAATTTACATAATAAACTGCTTTTAGCAATGTTCTGTGTAGTAGGATTAGCCTCCATTTAACAGAGCTGCATTAGTAAATGCAGCTTGGTTAAGCAGATCTTTTTGAAGTTAATCCTTCCCAAATGTTATCCCTTTAAACATTGGAGAAAGTTAAAAGAAAGAACCCATCCCACAGATTTTTGTAATAAGAGATTGAATTAGAATGATTCATGAAAGCTTGTTTATTTCTAGGCATGCCTTTAATACCTTTCTAACACCATTGCTCTTTTCTATCATTTTGTTAAAAATAATAATAAAAATAAACTCCTAAACTTTTCCATCCAAAGAAGCTTTAGAATGCTCTTCTTTGTTTTATCCCCATTCTATTATTGCAGTTGTGTAACATAAGAAAGCAAAATTATATTTAAAGTTGGCTGCTGCAAAAGGAAAAAAAGCATTTCACTGATCTGACAGCCGTGATGGTATACTTTCTTTTTTTAACATAGTTTGACAGTTTTCCATGATAATGATATAGTACAAATTATATTTATAATTATAAATATATATATATATATATCCACCTTAAAATTCTCAAAAAGAAAATTTATTCTTAAAATATTTTTTTAAGTTCTGAGCCCCCAGCGCCCCCTGGTGGCGCCCCACTGAAAAAACTACTGCTCTAAAGCATAATCACAATAACTAATTACATTACCATTTAGGAAACATGTGTGAGATTTATTCTCCTGTGACTAAAACACATTTAAGTCTGAGAGCTGCTTAGGTAAGGAGTACAGATCTGGGTGCAGAGAGCACGATCAATGTCTACGAGTAGCAGTGCAGGTGCCAATACTTACAGTCTGATGTATAGATTTCTAGTGTTGTGCTCAGGAACTCTGACAGCTCAGCAGCTTTTCTCTTATCTTCCTCCTCCTCCTCTTCCTCCCCATCTTTACTGTAGGTGAACTCCAGTGCAGCAGCACGGGGCATCAGACCCAAGGACAGCAACTTTTCTTTGTGCCTCTTTTTCTTAAGCTTTCTCTTCTTGTTCCTGCTAATATGCTCGCCTCTCTCATCGACTGGCATCAGACTCTGGCCTGAGCTGTCAATCACTGGAGCTCCCTCTTTCCCAGAGTCCTCAGGAACACCCGGCCTCTTCTTCTTTCTTCTTCTTCTTTTTCTACTCTTCTGGTCTTCTGGCTCTTGTTCTGCATCTTCCTCTTCACCTCCCCTATCGACACTTCCCTCTGTTAGGAACAAGGGTGAATTGTTCATTAGCCCTAATTTTATGTGTACCTACAGCTCAAAGCATAAATAATTGATGTTCTAAGTTTGCTAATAGTCATAAATGTAGAATAACTGGTGAATTAGACATTATGAATAGTTAATAAAAAGCTAAAATGGAGGCATTTAAAAAAAAGATTGTTTGAAAAACCATAAAACTGCTGTCATAATCAACTTAACTACTCATTCCTTTGGTTATTCTTTCTTTTTGAAGAACTGCTTCTAATCAACACAATCTGATACACTCTCAGATTTTTAATAATTTGATAATAATTTTAATAATTTGACCCACCAATTTAGCAATGGCTGCTTTTGTTTTAAAACTTGTTTTAATATGCAATATTTAGTTATAATTCAATGTGTGACTTGAATTTTAAAATCATTATGGATGAAAACAAGCAATAAAAGACAGGACCCTTTTTTCCGGACAGCATCTTCCTTTTTTTTAATCAACTATTTATCAGATTCATTAAATCAAAGATTGTTCAACAATGTCATAAATTAAATTTACTTCACTAACAGGAATTCTGTTTTTTCAACATTATTTCATGCCTGCATACACTAGTCTTTGATCATCACAGGACTATTTATCCATTTTTGGATGCAGCATAAATTTTATCCAGGATCAGCAGAATGCAAGTTCACCTGAAAGGCAGCGATTCATTAAGGCTCCTCACTTCATTGCATCTCTGCTGCTCGCTGTAAGGAAAAGTACTAAGATGATGGGGAAACCAGCTCTCATTAAATTCTGACCCATAAACATCAATGAGCAGAGGACCAGCTGGCAGCTAAAACAGTGACAGAGCAATTATCCAGAGCAGTGGATATAATTTACTGATATTTCCTTTCATTTTGAAGACTTCAAAGTCTAAATTTAGATTCTTATAAGCTATTTTTCTTGCAAAACCTCCCTTTGCAGTTGGTATTGGTACAGCTCTGCTTTTGTCTTCCCGTTACCTTCAAATAAATAAGATAGTATACATGTTATCCAATTTAATAAAAATAAACAGTAACATTATAAATATTTGGTCCAGTCTGACTTAGGGTTCCCCAAATGTTCTTGATAAACATTGTAAGATCAAGAAATGCTTATAAAAGTTGTTTTTATGGATACTTAATCCCCATTGCTTCATCTTTGCTGCAGTTTCTACAGAAGCAGATTTTTTCTTTCTTTATCTAATCTAATCTAAATTGATTACAGATTTTCAAAAGATAGATCGTGTCTCATTTGACTGGTATGGCAACGAAAGAGAAACGGGCCTCAGGTTCACCTTTAATAAAGACTCTTACATATAACATATAATTGCTATTTAAGTCAAAATGATAATTTCAGACGGAGGGCTGTTATTCCTAAATGTAGTCAATTGAATTTAACTTTGATTGTTTACGCAACACATGTTTTGTACATGTCTTAATAGCAGCAGCACTAACTGAAGGATGTATAGCTATGCTTTAATTATCCCCCCAGATGGGAGAAAATGACATTTATGGTGCTGAAAACAGGTAATCGGATTATTCAATATTTGAAATAATCGTCAATGAATGTAGCAAAAGTATAATTATCAGCCCGAGTTTACAATATAAAGTAGACATTTTAGAGCTTATTCTTTAGCTGCATCCTTTACTAAGTGCAAACTACCCTAAAAGTAAATGTCATGTGAAATGTTGATTTCCTTTAAAAAAAAAAAAAAAAAAGAAAGAAATTTGTCAACTTGCGTTTTCTTCTCATGATTAAATTACCAAATAAATAAACCCAAGAAAATAAGTAAACTATTTACAGGATGTGCCTTTTTTTCCAGATGAATTATCTTTTTTAATCATAAATTACAAAAATAACCACCCGGTTCATCACTCGCCGATAAAATTCATATTTTACTTTGAGTTTTTGCACCATAATCAATAACGTGGTTTAAACCTTTTATATTAGAATTATTTTTCAAATGTCTTTCTCCAGAGGAAAACACATATTCATGATTACATTGGATCCCACTGTTCATAAAAATAAACACATTTATGAAGAAATTAACATGTGATTAGTAGTCTATTAATAACAGCACCTGGGTTAGTTAAAACCTTACTAAAATGGCTGCAACCCAAATATTTCATAAATGCTATAGATGGCCAAACAGAAAAAGGGAGAAATGTTAAGGATTTTTGGTTTTGTCCTTGGGCGTCTAACATTTGCTGTCTGTGCTTCTGAGACCCTCAGGTTGAAGGTGCTCTTATAAAGTTAGATAATCCAACTCCAATAACACGAATCCAACAGAGAGAAAAGGTCTAAGGTGAAATTCTTTCCATATAAGATTCATTCAACTAGACTTTGGGTCTAAATTCTGAAAAAGGTTTAGTAGATAAAAGTAAATTAAACAAAATTCTTTTTAGAAAATCTATAAGTGACTGATATGAGCTTTTTAATCAAACCTAACCTTGCCTCCCTTTTCAAAAGGTTCCCTCAAATAATCCCATATGCGAGATAACAGGAGGCTTTCATTTCCTAGAGAGGAGCAAACCTCTACCAAAAACTGAGGTTGGAAGTCAGCTTAAAAAAAGATACTAAACATGAAGAAACTTAGAATTTAAAAGGCCTTACATTGGCCACTGATTTTTTTTTTCATGCATGTTGTGTTTCCAGGGAAAACACCACCCTCACACAGAGGGTGGTGTTTTCCCTGGAAACACAACATGCAGCAGATATCGGATTATGAGCAAAAAGGAAAACCTGCATCCAGCTGCAGGTCGACTCTTTGTGAATCTCTCTTAAACCCTTGGATCAGATTCGCTTCAAAATCAATTCAAAACTGTTTTAAATTACATTTTTGTCCATCCACTCAATTTTCCAATAATATATTTTGATAGAGCACTTTGTTGTCAATGTTTTTTTTAACCGTTACCTGGAGGTTGTCAGGGACTTTTTGCTGGATAACTGTCGATCGAATTTTCCAAATGAAAATGAATTTTATATTAGTATCAATATCTCATTGAATCTTTGAGTCAAACATTTTAAAGTGACTTACAGAAAAAAAGTAAGTTCTCAAACACATTTGGATTAAACTAAAATGGACCTTTGCTTCTGAATCTTGTTCTTCATTTCCTATGACCCATCATTGGATTTAGCAATGTATGACAAAGACTGTTTCTCTGGAATAGTGTAGTTTATAAACAGCGAGATTCCGATCTGTGATTCGCTTTTTTCCGTTTACAATATGGACATAAAACTGATCAGTGGGAGCCAGAGTTTGATTGGAAATCAAATACTTGCATACTTAGATAATATAGGGCATTTTCTGCATAGTTAATATACTTTCTCTTCACATTAAAATGGAAGAAAACTTACAAGGGATTATTTCCCCCCTATTAGATCATCAAGCTGTTTTAGACATACAAATCTCATAAAAACAATCCCTAGAAAAGCACTCGGAGATCGCAGACCTCCTCCAAGCACTTTGTTTGTTTTTCTGCTTCGCTTTGTACCCCCCCCGATTGTTATCCAGATCATGACCAAAATGTAATAATTTCTCAATGGTTATAATACGCCCCTTCTGTGAGAATTTGAGCAAAATCCATCCAGAACTTTTTCTGTAAAGTTGCTAACAAACAAACCAAAGCTACCGAAAACATAACCTCCTTGGCGGAGGTAGATACAGCTATATATATTTATAAATATAAAAAAAGGTATACATATTTATTCCAAAAAGATTAACCACCAGCTGCACTGCAATGAAGTTCATCTCAGTTGGGGGGGGGGGAGAGCACAATTAATATAATCACCAAGTACTTCCCTGCGTTAGAGCTGTAATGACATTTAGAACGAGTGAATTCCACGCTCAGTAGAGCCAACTTAGAGAAACCCCAGGTCATAAATCTCTACAAGTGAAACGGCGCATGGAGAAGTCTATAAATGTAAAGACTGCAGCTGTCTTACCAGCAGGATACTCTGCATTGTTTACACTTTCAAGCTGGGGAAGTGTGACAGATTTCTCTAAATGCATATCAAAGTCTGGGGGAGGAGGTAGAACTGTGTACATCCTCCTGCTTGAAGTGGCTGCTTTTTGTAGCTTCCCTGCATCTCCTGCAAAAAAGAAAAACAAAAGTGGCAAAAACATGAAACAGTGACTGTATTGTAAGTATTAGCGTATCACTTGCACCATGTTCTCCACCTGTTCTTATTTGCACACCAGTTGTTGTAGGCAGTTCCTCTGCGATGGCCAATGGATTTTGTTCCTTTCCTAGAGTGAAAACTGCAGGATAGAGCTTCTGGAGGACCTTTGATTTAAATACTGTAAAAATGATACAAAAAACATGTCCATCATGCTTAATTAAATGTTTCGTTTTCTTCTAAATCCAATCTTGGTCCATTGTTTTGAGACCAAGCAGGAACTTGCTGCTGCAACGCTTATGTGCTATCCTGCTGCTTGGAGTCAAATACTGCACAACTTGTGGACAAAGTCTAACTAAACAAAATCAAGTGAAAATGAAAGCTGTGTACTGTTTATAATAACACTTATTACAGCTGACAACAAACTAATTTTGAAGAGTTGTGATACACCAACATTAATACATCACTTTTTAGAGTCGTTTTTAAAATCTGGTCCTCAAGGCACACTGCCCTGCATGTGTTTGATGTTTCCCAGCTTTCACACAACTGTTATCAATTGAGAGCAGAATGACAGGCTTTGCTGAACTGCAATCATCTGAATCAGGTGTGTGAAAGATGGGAAACATCCAAGACATGCAGGGCAGTGAGCATCGCAGACCAGGTTTGAAAAACACCGTTCTAAAGCAAAGATTCTTCAACTCCAGTCTTTGTGTCCTGCACCTTTCAGATGTCTCTGCTTAAACACACCCGATCCAAATAATCAGGTCATTAACAGGACTTTGCAGAACGTAACTTTATAGAGAGATTTGATTTAGGTGTGGAAGCCTGCAGACATCTAAAAGGTGCAGGACACCCTGAAGGACTGGAATTGAAGACTCCTGTTTTACAAACTAACTGCACAAGACTGACTGTTTCTACAAAGCATTTGAGTACTGCTTTACACATTCCTATTTTTACTTGTCAAACATTGTGTTAACTTATTCCCTTATTTCCTTACACTAAACCATCATCCCATAAGTGTACTCGCATGTGCGCTTTCTAACAAGAAATGTAAAAGATTCTAAACAACATTTCTAAACCTTTAGGAGCATGAATACTTTTGCAAAACACTGCATTATCATCTCATCTTTCCATAACAACCACGGTTATCGTAGGTCATGTGCCAATACTGGAAAAAAAATAAGCTGTAAACCTTTAGGGGAAACAAAAGTTGTTTTTTTTTAATCTACAACGAGAACGGTTCAGAAAAGCTTAAACATCATCACACGTGCGTTTGTTTACAACATAGCTTGTTAGCAATTTAGCACGGGAATACACAAGCTAGTTCCATTGGGGAGACATTTTTAGGGGGACTGGTAGTGTAAAACCACCATTATCAACTTACCTTCTTTTTTGAGTGCCATGGAAACATTTCCAACCTCCTTAAAGAAAGCAGGACATCAGTATCTTATCAGAAGGCTAAGCTATCACGCAAACTAGCTACACTACTAACATTAGCTAATTCTCCACACTAGCTGTTCCACGCTAGTTATTTTATATGCATCTCAAAGAATTAAAATATTTATACATACTAGAACCTGGCTACACTAATCAAACCGTTCATTTAACAAAGAATTATCTACACTGACATGTGAAACTTGCCTCTTCCTAGCTAACACTCGCCGCTAACCCATTTGAATGTGAAAGGAAGCAAGACATGATAGTTCAACCCCACTGCGCCAAACTCTGTTGACTTTCATACTTATTTAAAGTACATGTTTGGTTCATAATATTTAGCAGCCTTATAATATAAAGTCTATACAGAAAAGAAACAAGGAAACCAACTCCGCAAATCGGCATTACTATATCGCTTATTTAATACAGTATCACAAAGAAAAGTGGATTAGTTTAATAATGGATCATTTCTTTTAAAAATGATCGTTTTATAACGGAGAGAACAATGAAAAAAAAATAATTTCATGTAAGAAGAATTAATCTGATTACTAAACCTTTTAAAGGGACCCGTTTTAGTGTATCGCTGCAGCAAAAAAAAAAAAGAAATCAAAGCTTGTTTTATCTATCATGGTCGACTTAAAAGCCAACATTTTTCCTCTAAAAAGTGAAAAATCAGACTAGAGCTCCCCGTGTGTTTGACTCCTGTAACAACAGCGACGTGGGGCGTGTACACACCAAGCTTTGCTGTAGGACAGGATGGAAGCGAGATGAGAATACAAAGCAGGCGCCTCATGGATCAGCTGAGTTGAGGTTTGCGCACCAGTCAAACTTGACTTGGGACCTCAGGATGTGAGCGCACTTTTGCAGGAGGAGAATCAGCCCAGGATGTCAGCTCTGAAGAAGGTAATCCCCCCCCCCCTCCCTTGTTCTCTATTCTTGCAACGCACACAACTACACTACTGTTACAGTAGATAATATTACATATAGCATGCATGACAGACAACTACGTGTGTATTTCACCTGACAGGATAATATTTGGTTATTCTGCAGGGGATTTAGATAATGCATCAGCTAGTTTACTCTTATAACACACAATGTAATTTTTTTATTGTTTTGCGTGCACATGACATCTGTCTACAACTAAAGTTAGAAAAATGCATGTATGAGAGGAGTCTTGATACCAAAGGTGCATTGTATCCTACACTAATTTATAAGATGAGTTCTGTATCATGTTTAATCCACACTACTAATGTGTTTAGTGCAAATCACGTAATACAGTAAGTGATGTGCTGACAGTAGTTTCAGTGGGTGGATAAGCTTCACTGAGTCTCTGACAGAGCACCCTGACCAGTGCTAGCAGTCGTGAATGAAAGTGGCGCTCCTTGCAGCCTTGCAGATACAAAACTACTGAAATGATGGGAAATATGTTACATAACACCTCGCAAGATTTCCAAGAACATGTGCACCATTTGAAATGAGATCTGTTTGAACTGGTAGCATATGACTGGTGTGAGGAAGAGTTGCTGTTTAGAAGAACTAAAATATAAGGTTGCTGTCAGCATCAGCTGTAAAACATTGACAAATTGTGTTACTGAATATTCAAAGCAGTTCCAGCTGATTCTACTGATTGAGAGATAGAAGAAGGAAGTTGGTGAGATTGGCTGCTTCAGCACAGTTCATCCAAATTCACAGCAAATGCATGGCACTTAGTACACACCGTGAGTGACAAAGTGGTTGCTGGCAGCACTCACATAGTCAGACATCATAATCACAGAGGAACTAAAAATAGAGGTCTATATTCATTGCAATTCTCCAGAAGCTCTGTGAAGTTACTGCTTCTCCGCTGAAGAGGCTCAGATTTTTACCTCAATACTCCCTGGTGTTGTACTCTTGGTCTGTTCAAGCTTTTATGTTTTTATGCATCAAGTCAGAGAGCTCTTCATCAATAAAACAGAAGTGCATTCTTGAAACTTTACTTTAAAAGCTTTCAAATACACTACATATTAATAATCAGTCAATGCTGTACCTGTAGATTACAGGCCCTATATGTTTTAATAATGATCTTAATGAAATCTTACATTAATTCATTATGCAGATGGCAACAAGTGGTAAAACTTGTGCTTGTGGTACAATGGTAATTAATCATTACAAGTATTTATTCAGCATCAAATTCACACTGACAGGTTGTTTAATATCTAATGTATGGATATACTATTTAGTCCACAAAACACTTTTAAAACTGTTCATTAGCACTGCTTTTAAATAGAGTCTACCTATGTGAATGTAATAGGAGTATAAAGCCAAATTCAAAGGTTTGTTAAAGAACATTGGTAAAAAAAAAGCAATCCCACGAAGATCAAGCAGCACCCAAGTCAGTTGAAAACTGCAGAAATTCATTGCTTGTATAAAACAGCAATGGGTTGTGGATTCAACAACTGTAGCCCTCATGGAGAGGGCGAAAGAAATCAAAGAAAAAAAGAGAGACAGTTTTCAGTTTGACACAAGTCATGTAGGAAGCAGAGCAAAGGTGTGAAAGAAAAATCTCTGGTCAGATAACACCTGAATTTAACTTTTGTCTTCAAAATGATATGTGGGATGATGCGCTAGCTCTGTAAATTGCCCTGTGTGTTGCAAATTCGGTAGTGGCAGCATCATACAGGGGAAAGGCCAAAGCTTGGATGGAAAAGTTTAGATGAAGGCATAGTTCTGATTTACAATGGAAAAATGAAAGATTAAATTTAGAATCTATGGCAAGCATTGAAAACTGATTTTCTTCAAGCAATGTCAATGAAAAGATTAGTAAAACTCCCCAGGAGTTAAAGCTGGGAAAGATTGTGTAACGGTAAATACATATTTGCAGTGAAAAACAATTTGATAAATTGCTGCCTGAGAAGGGGTTAATAAAAATGCATGATGCTACTTGTAATTTTTTTTAGATAAAAAACAAAACCATCCTTTTCCAAACTATGCTCTAATGTATTGCTCTTCTCATACCTTCACCCACGAAAAGAATTAAAAAAAAAAAAAGACAAATCATAAAAGCTTGTGGCTTGAGGATTGAATCTGAAAATGTTTAAGGTATGCAATGTTCTTTCTTTAATGAAAAAGTTAACTTGGACAGGCACGACTCACTTCACATCCTTGTGTGACTAAAGGAAATCTCTTGTCAGATATTCGCTTCCTCATCTTAACCAGGCAACCACTCATACTTTGACTAAAAGGTACATGATTCATTTAAAAAGAAGCTTATTTCACTCATAATTCTCATAATTTGGCTCCTCTAAAAAGAAGACAGCCTAATTAAAAGATACCACTTGGAGTGAATAGATAAAAGACTTAAAGACCTAAGATTGCTTTTTTTCAGTTGCTTTCCAAGGCTGTAAAAGCTTCCGCAGACGTGTGCTCTCTCACAAACAAAAGAGCTTGCCTGGACTTTGCCTACTTGGAGATGGCAAGATGAAACTCTTTTAATCTGTGTGATGATGCACATCTAACTGGAAACCTTAATTACAGCGCCTTGCAAAAGAATGAATACCAGTTAATCGTTTTTACATTTTGTCAAGCCAAAAACCACAAACGTCAGTGTGCTTTATTGTGATTTTAAATGCAATCCCAAGACAGTAGTACAAGGAACAAGGTAACATGGAAGGGAAGCATAAAATGGTTTTAAAAATTCTTTACAAATTAATATATTAAATGCTTAGATTGAATATGTCTGGAACAGCATTTCATTTTGTGATGTCTCTACTTGCTTTGCACAAATAAGAGTAACGTTATGTCATAAATTCGTAAAAAATACACTGTAGTTTATGATTGTAAAATATCACTTTGTAATGCATTTTGTAAAGTATGTGCAGATAACATATTAGATAAAGAGTGAATTCAGACTGAACTGGTTTTATTCAGCAGGGTATATTTCTTTCATTCACTAAAAAAACAAAGGTGTTGCTCCCCGCTATTCTAAGTCTAATTGTTTATGTTTCCATCTCACTTTTACTTCTACACTTTCCCAAATAATGTTATCTTATTTACTCCAGGCAGTCATTTTTTGTTCCTTTGGTTCTCTTGTGTATTCATTCCTTTCTCCCCTTTTTTTCATTGACTAAAAGTTATCCTTGCACATCTGTTCTAGTTGAGCTTCAGTAGAGAGTGTGAAGGGGACTGATTGTGCTTCCGCTTTATGGTTCCTACATATGTGCCAACTGTGTATATCTGTTAAAGCCTCTTTATTTGGAAACACGTATTGCCCAAATAAATTTGCTTTAACAGTGGTCTCAGACGTTCCCTGTAGATCCGTCCTAAAGTGTTCTGCTGTTAAAACTTTATTGTGACTTATATGTCTCAGTTCAATGGGAGGATTTGTAAGGTGTTCTAAAGCAAGGCAAGTTAAAAAAAAAATATGTATATATATATATATATATATATAGGTGCTGGTCATAAAATTAGAATACCATGAAAAAGTTGATTTATTTCAGTAATTGCATTCAAAAGGTGTAACTTGTACATTATATTTATTAATTGCACACAGACTGATGCATTCATATGTTTATTTCATTTAGTTTTGATGATTTGAAGTGGCAACAAATGAAAATCCAAAATTCCGTGTGTCACAAAATTAGAATATTACTTAAGTCTAATACAAAAAAGGGATTTTTAGAAATGTTGGCCAACTGAAAAGT